>JAODLC010000003.1:560834-573096 GCA_026781145.1 Hippopotamyrus pictus
GGTTGTTCCCTGCCTCGTGCCCGTTGCTTCTGGGATAGGCTCCGGACCCCCCGCGACCCAGTAGGATAAGCGGCTTGAACAGCTGACCTACAGGTTACCCCAAAAACCTGCACACACACCGGCCCTTTGTGGGTAAGATTGGCTACCCCTGATATAGCAGAAGGGAATTCAATCACCTGTCCCCAATCACGGCAATTACACATTTCCTTAGACTATTGGCTACCTTAAATGACCCCTGGGGAGGGTCCGCTTTTCATTGTTGAATGGGAACAGCAGTGCTGTGGTTAACACCGTCACCTCATACCTCCTGGGTCTAGGGTTCGAGTCTCTGCCGTGACTCTGTGTGTGGAGTTTGCATGTTCTCCCCATGTCGTCATGGGGTCTTCTCCACATATTCTTGTCCCCCCTAAATTTTTTTTCCCCCCCCCCCCCCCCACAGGCATGAATAGCGGTGTGTCCTATGATGCCTCAGCACATAATTCGGGTTTGTTACCTGCCTTGCACCTGTACCTTCCTGGATAGACTCTGGACCCCCAGTGATCCTGAACAGGAAATGAATATCAACACGCTATTTGAACCAATTAGTGTGCATTAATTTGGAGGGAGGGGCTAAAGAACATTTTAGAGGGATAAAGCTCTCGTGAAACCATTATTTTATTGTAGAGGTGGACAGTTTCGTTGTTCTTTACCGTCTCGACCGTTAGTCCTCATAGATAAAAATTCATGGCTCAAAACGGCGGAACCACGTGGCAGGAAATCGCACGCGGGTGCGGGAGCTGGCCTGGCGTCGCCTGGACGGATCGCCGTGCCCCCCGTCGCTCATACATCTCCACGACGAGAAGCGAGGAGGGCGTCAGTGAGTAACGAGGCGTTCCCCGCGTCGGGATGAGGCGTCCTGGCACAGGGCCGGGAGTCGACCTCGTGTTATGAAAGTGCTCAGAGCATCGGGAGAGAAGCCATGCAGGCCGTTTAATGGGCCTTTGTTAGAAGATCCACGGAAAGGCTCCATGGAAACCGCGCTCTATGAGTCACCACACAACTGTGTGCTGTGTAATACAATTATTACTCAGTGCCTGTTCGCACTCAGAAAGGTGCTCCTTTCTGGGGCATAATAGCATTTCAGCAGGAAAAGTTAGACTCACGCTTCAGTAGCTGAAATCTTTTCTGTTATCAGCTTCCAAGAAACACAAAGGGTTTTTTCCGACTGGGACCGATTTATTTGTGGATTTGGCGCGCGTCTGCATCTCTGCGTGTGTTTGCGCTTTTGGTGTGGAAGAAGAAAGAGGAACGGTTCACGGTTCTGTTGAAATTTCCCGTGCGGAGAAGCTCCAGACGCAGTAAGCCTTGCGGGTCGCGGGGGGGGGTCAAGTCCGCTTGTTCAGTATTAATAGAGAGCGTTAACTGAACAGATAAGACCCAGCAGGAGCATTCAAGCTTCTGTGACATCGGGGCGAGTCTAGGTGCCTATCACAGAATGACAGATAGCCGTCACTCTCACACAATAGATTTATTACCGCTCAGGGGTGCGTTTCCTAAAAGCATTCAGCTGCATGGTTAAAACTACGTAAGTTGCCAATATAGTTACGAACTATGCTTTGGAGAAACGCATCCCGGGATTGGACTTAGTCGCAGAAAGCAGGGGCACGTAACGTGACGAAATTTGCAAAAGAGGAAAAACGTCTGAAACGGCGTGGATGAAAAAGGCACATAAGAAGATAGCAAATCAAGCAAATGAACGAAACAGGCCAAACGGAAGCGACGTCAACACCTGTATTTCTCGGAACGATAAGTGGATTAGTAAACAGCTCTAGAGAGATGACATGGAAATAACTTATTGGCTCACGCACTTGTTTTTTGGGTAGGCGGTTACAATAAACCGCAGAAAGAAATGCACTGAAAATCTGACACGCGATTAAGCGAATCTTCATCCTGGTGATCTTCTAGTGTGACTTAAAAGTAAACAGTATTAAAACTCCAGCAATCCCGTTTTCAGCTGCATGGCTGTCTGTTTAAGATTCCCCTTAGGTTACCTGGTATTGAACCAGCTATCAATCTGATGAGAAACTCTGGCGAATAGCACTAAGGGCGACATTCACCAATTCAGAACAGAGCTCTGAAATACGATCAGGTCTGTTGTTTCAGGGAAGCGGTGTGGTGAAGGGTGGGACTGGAATGTGTGTCTGCCGGCGGGGGCGGGGGCACCAGCCACGAGTGGTTTCGCCATGCAGTGGGTGCGGCTGACTGCATCATGCTCCCCCACCTGACCTGACCTAGTGGCAAGTCCTTAAAGAACAAAACAAAAAAAACCAAACTAAAATTTGTCAAAAATAAGCATTCGCTTTTATAATCTTCTCAGTTACATACGGTCTTAAACTCCTCTGAGAAGACCAGGTTGACCCCAGCATCATTTGGGCGATGATGCAGCTACAACTCATAATAATCTCTTTGTTGAAACAAAATTCTGACCAGGATTGTGAAGTTGCCCCTAGTGAGGGCAAGCCAGGGCCAGCTTAGTTTCTATCTCGTCCTGCAAAGTAGCTACAGCTCCTGTTTGTCCTCATCTTGCGAGAGCTGGCAGTGCTGAGGAAATTGCTATCCGAGACAATCTTCTGTAAGTGCGACGTATCGACCGGGCCAGTGTGGCCTCGTTGGATAGTGAGGTAGAAGAGCGTTGATTAACTCAATTTGGCGTTCCTTAACTTTTGCGGTGTGACTCAGAATCTTGCAGTGGCAGGAACATGCTGACAGCCTGTAAATACAATGTTTCTCACAGATTCCCTCCCTTTCCTCTAAAAGAAGAAAGTAGTTAAGGACACAGACTTAATGTAGAGCTTGCCAGTTCTAGTCTCTGCAGATGTCTTCTTATTGTATGCCCAAGCAAGGTACTTAACCTGACTTCTTGATATCTAGCTGCATCACTAGGCGAACATCATTTTGGTGCAGTTTGATACGGAATACAAATGTTCACTTTTCCCCTATATTAAAACTTAGCCTGATCTACTTTAATTCAGAATCGCTTCCTTGCGCTTTTGAGCAGGACTGGATTGGAGCGAAATGCATGGATTTGGTCTTATTTTCCAGGATATTTCCCACCATATTTCTGAATATACTTGTGACCAGGCCTCAAAATGTATGCACACTCATCGAGAAACGTCCCCGTAGAGTTTGAAGCCGCAACTTGGCCGAATCGTTCGGCGTCGCGGAATTACACTTTGCAGGAATAACTCGCTGCGTTGCGTTGTTCGGCTGAGGGGCTTAACTAATTCACTATAGCTCTCTAGAATCATCTCTCGAGTAATGTGACTCCGGCATGTTTCGCCCGTAACTCTCCAAACCAAGTTTTTTTTTTTGGTCAGCCAGCTAAGTGGTTCAGGTGAGTCCACTTAAAGAAAGACGTTCCTTGGCAACAAGCACATAGTATCGACAGACTTTTTGCTCGTTTCCCTGAAGCAATCGCCGGTTATATCGAGCAATTTTTGTACCGAGACTTGAGTAGACTCAAGCTGCGCAAGAGGCTGCCAAATGAACCACAGATCACACGGATAGATGGTACCAACCAGGAATTTCATTCCATGCGTTCCGGCAGCCCCAAAATTACTCTCTAAGCACTGCCCAGCGTTCAGGTGCTGTGCCGGGTGAGCGCTGAGCACGACGGAGTGTGTCGCCCAGTATGTGTGCGGAGATTATCACACTGAGCTGGTAATTCCGTTTCGCAATATCTGTGTTGTGCCGCTGCCTAATCCGTCAATACACAAGGCGATCCGCAAGGAGCTTGCTGTGACTCTCGTTCTCCCTATTGTGGTTTTCTGTAATGCAAGGCCGTTTGTGACTCGTTCCAGCTGTAAGCTACAGTGTCAGAAAAAAAGGGTGCAGCCCTGGTACAACTTTGTTCCTTGAGGTACAAACAACATTAATGTACCCCCAATGGTATAAAAATGTACCTCAGAGTCCATTTCTGAGCCTTAAAAGGTACATTTACCTGCAGCTAAGGGTACAATTGCCAGACCCTTGGGGGGTACAGCCCCAGTGACAAGTAATTGTTCAAATTGGTACTTTGTTTCTGACAGTGTAAGAGTATTCGTGATACATTGCAGCTGTAACCTATGACTGTTCACGACACTTTGCAGGTATAACCTGTGGCTGTCTTTGACTCATTCTGCTTGTAAGACGGTTCATTGCTCAAGAATCCCTGATGTAGTGTTAGTCTGTGACTCATTTCACAGGAATCCCTACTGTAACTTATAACTCTTTGTGACTCATTGCTCAAGAATCACTGCTGTGACCTAAGCCTGTTCCTGTCTAGTCCACTGTGGTGCGGAGCCATCAAGACGCCATCTAGAGGCCATTTTTGCTATGTCTTCCCATCTGGCAGCACCTGTTTTTGCTTCGGGTTACATTCAAAATTCAGGATTCTTTATTGCCATCTAATCATATAGGGATATCCTGAGCACAAACATTTTTGTGTGTCGCACCACATGAGTACCATGCAGTGTCGTTTCTCCAGGGCCTCCGGGAAATCTGGGATGCTGCAAAGGTAAGTTAAACCATAAAACTAGAAAAAGCATCCAATCATCATTCACATCCCTGTCAGCCGATCATGAATCCAACATGCAAACTATATAAACTTTCTCAACAGCCCCTTTCAGGTACATGTGACACAGAATTGTTACCCTACATCTGGGTACAGAAACTAACCTTGGCTGTGGCACTGTGGCGTATACAAGGGTGGGGCCACAGGGAAACTGGCAGCAACTGAAAGCTGATTGGCCCTCGGAGTGCCCCTCCCCTGTCAATCACAGATTCAAAACATATCATTGGCTAATGATAAGGCTGGTCCCTCTATACAAATTATGGCCCGTTGTATAACTCCTTAAAAAAATCCAATATTCCCCTCCTGTGGCGCTCTATTCAGACAGGAAGCCTGTCCATCACAGGCAGAACGGGTCTGTAATAGAAGCTCTAGTAAGATTAAAAGGGAAAAAGGCAGTAGGAAATTACAGTGCTGTGATTCCTGATGAGGAACATCACGCCCCCACCCCACTTGAAAGGTTTCCTTTATTCCCTCCGACTTTCTCCCACAATGGGGGCGAGAGGCATCCTTGAAGTCCCCGTGTTTAATAATAAATGTATTCCGCTAAGCCGAGGCAATGAGGAGAGACACTCGGCAAACAGCAGTAAGACTTTTTCCCTCCTTAATTGCTCAGTGTTAATCTCTCGTCTTCGCTGCACTACCGCAGGGATCAGCCTGTAAATACGCACGCTGGTCGCGTTAAAAAAAAAAAAAAAAATCAGCCCTCATTTACATGTCGCTTCGTGAGTTTGTTTCAACGTATCTTTAAGTACTTAAGTGTTAATGCTGTTGAATTTAAAGACGGAGTCGGATTGACGGCGCTGATATTTTCCCAGTTGCGCGAATAGCTGCCGTTTTACCGGCCAAGCGTTCTTGCACGTGCGGGGAACTTGATGCGGTGCTGCGTTCGCGTACGCACATTAAACACGGTGTGACGCTCGCTGGCACAGGTTATGGAAAAATACAAACATACAATTATATACTGGAATAAATATGTACAGATACTGCTATAGTAGTATGAGCATTTTAACTATAGAAGAGGTTGTGTCACTAACACTAAGTTGTGCACTTGTACATGAGTTCTTATACTTGCAATGACAATAAAGTTGAATCAAGTCTAAATAGTTGTAAAAGGTGACACAAGAAATATATTACTATGACACATACCAAGCCTATTTGGTCCTTAAGGTCTAAACCCTGCTGGTTTCCCAGTCTTCCTTTACCTGTGAGCCAGGTGTGAAGCTTTTAGCCAATCGGAATCAGTAATTATTAAACTAACTACCTGGGAGAACTGAAAACACGGCCTGGATTTGGAATCGAGGTCCTGATTTGAAGAACCCCGATAAATACTACATATACTATGTTACAGTTTAGAGTCTTGACTGTAAAATGACACTGTGGTAGAAATGTTAAACTAGACTTAGTTTCTAAAATGTTTTAAACGTTTGCACCAATTATTAATAATTGACAGATAAAATGATTTGTGTTGCAGGCCAGATTAAAGGGGCATTCCTTAAGTCTTCATTTATGATATTTAATGGCGGCACACCAATAGACCACGACCAGATGTTAGATGATCACACTGGGAGTGAGTCCTCTTAGAGAAGAGCGATGAGGTGGTAATGACTCAGGACTTGCATTTTAATTTGTTTTGCTCTTCCGCTGAGGTGAAAATCAGGCGTCCTATTTGTCAGAATGCTCACGGAGACAGGGGACTCTTGGGACGGCAGAGGATGCCCTATGACACATCTCGGGAGACTGTGACTCACAGCTGAGTCTCCACGGGAGGCATGGCTTCGGAGACCGGGTCTGCTAATACGCTTAGCGTAGTGACTCCCGTACAACTAGCTTTACTCCTGTCGTTTTTATCTCCGTTCTTACATCTACCGAGGAACCCGAAATCCACAAGTGTTCTTTTTCCGCTGCGCTCCCACAATATAAATGCAAAAAGTTTTAAATTACCTTCTGTGTCTCTGAAGGAGATTATCAGATTTATTTACATAATGCTATTAGATGTGTTAAAATTGCGCGCGGACAAAAGCCGCCTTATCTGACGGCGGCGCTGAACTCTAGCTGTGTGGCTCTACCTGCGAAAGAGCCGCCCTAGGAGATTATCCCTTTAAAACCTTCATTATCAGCTCTGTGGTTCCTTTAAGGGCCTTTTGGGACTGAGGCCGTCGATGACAGCAGTTCCGATCAGGAGCGGCTGCATGAGCACCAGGCCGGTGAGTCTGACACCACGTCCGCTGGGTGGATCCTGACTGCAGACCTGAAGCTCCTTGACACGGAAACCATGCCGATCGTCTCCCCTTAGAGCATTATGGACGCTCATGTGAGTTTAACTTACACAAAATGTTCTGAGGGCAGAAAGAAAGATGATTCGTTCAGAAAGATAACTAATCACATTGCTGAGGAGGTGAGTCCAAGAACTTAGTGGGGGCGGGACCAAACAATCAGACTTCTTGGACCAACCTCTTTTATAATCTGATTGGTTGTCTCTCTGAACCAATCATTTTTCTTTCCGCCCTCAGAACATTTTTGTGTAAGTAAGACTCCCATGACCATTACAGACTACCGGGGCTTTCTGAAGTGTTGTCAGGGGATGAGAAAGTGGAGATGGGAGATTTTATACACAGGCAATTTGGATCCTTAATGAGGACAATATTTGGTATTTGTGTCTAACCAATATTCTACTACAGCCTACTTAACACATACACGTACAGCTTACTTATGTCAGTACTGACTTACTGTACAGTGAAGGCTTTCATATTCAGTATTCACATAATGGTGCAATTGTGACATATTTGCAAGTTTGCATGTTCTCCCTGTGTCATTGTGGAGTTTCTGCTCCTCCAGTTTCCCTCCACAGTCCAAAAACACGCTGAGGCTGATTGAAATTACTGAATGGTGTGTGAGTGTGCTCTGAGATGAGCAACCCATCCTGGACTGTTCTCTGCCTTGCACACATAGCCTCTGGGATAGGCTCCAGACTTCTGGATGGAAGTAACAACACTATTGTATTAAAAATATTCTCTAAAATAACCAAAAATTAAAAAAAAAAAAAAAAAAAAAAAAAAAAGACAAAGAGCATTGCACAATGCATATGTCAGATTCTGTACCTGCCTACGGAGCGACACCCTTTAATAGCCTTTCTGCTTGTCCTGCCTTTGATAAGTATTAATGTGCGAACATAACACTACAGAAATCATCGGGGTGTGTATAAAGCAATTAAAATGTAAGAAACGTGTCATAATAAATGTGTTTAGTGTTTCTCGAGATTAACATTCAACTATCTGGAAAATTCAACTATCTAGGAATGGCAAATCCCAGAGTTTACAGAACTTGCACTGCTTTCATTTGGAGCTTTGTGTGTCTACCTGTCACTATATTTGGATATTTATGATTATTGTTTATTGTTTAATGTCTTCTCTCTTTATACTTCGGTCTCCTGTTTCACAGTCTTGGATCTAGGCAACCAAGTGTTTCACTTCACATTATACTAAGTACCATTTTGTATGTGACAAATAAAACCTTGATTGATTGACTGATTGATTGATTGATTGCGATGAAGGGGCCCCAATGTCTAGATGACTGCAGGATTGCTTCTTCGGCTTAGTATCCAGACGTCGGAAAAGTTCGCGTCGAGTGAGTCACGTACTTGTGAAATCGCGCGGCTAGCCAGCTTGCCTGTGGGCGTCCCGCTGGGACACTCGCTCTTCGCCGGGGATGACGGGGCCGCGTTCGCGTGGCGCATCTGCACGTATGAGGCATGCGTCTCAGCGCCGGCGTGTAGAATGATATCGCAGCGCCGGTAAACAAGAATGTCGCCGTTTATGTGTGACGCCGCAGCCCGAATCCTAATGACTTGCCGGATAACGAGTCAGACGGAATTAAACGATCATATATTTGGAAATCTCACAGCACCCCTCTTACCTAGTACAACATCGCTTCCAACCTCCCCAAAAAAGCCAAAAGCACCAGCAATCTTTGTACTTTAGTAAGCTGTGACTATCTATCTATCTATCTATCTATCTATCTATATTCCATCCTATCCTGCTTGTGAGGTACTAAGTGCAGTCTAGTGTTAAAATTGTGTGTAAATTTCATGTGTACACATTTGTACATCATCTTTAAATTGTCTTGTCATCATATGTAATACCAGGGCACACCCAAAAAGACAAATTACTTGTATATTTCATATATTTGGCCAAAAAAACTCTTCTTAACAAGTCCTCTTTTCTAAAGTTTCAAGTTTGATTTGTTGCTTTGTTACCTTGTTATACAATCATAGACTGTGCTCCTGTGTGATGAAATGCTTTTCCATCTGTGTCCAGACGGGCTTGAAAGGAAATACAGCTGTGGAAGTCATAGGCAGCCAGTGAAAATGATGTTCATATGATTGTCGTGTTTAAAAGAACAAGTCTGTTAGAGTGACAGCCCAGCGATTCCAAAACCTCTCCTAAAACTCACCACCCCCCGGTATTTGCATACTCAATATGCCCATGTATTTTTCGACCACCGGCTAGTCAAAACCTCATGGAATTATTTGACAAATTAAATTGATTGATAGAATGATTGAGCTGGTGGTGAAATTTAACAAATACATGGAATGGCTGAGGTGCCCTAGGAGTTTGGGAACTGAAGCGGTGTTTGTTTGGCTATCTGGCAAGAAATCAGTTATTTGAAAAACAGTTTTTATCGTATATTTTTATGTATTCTAATGCTAGAACGTGATTTTTTTTTCCTGAGCAAATACAACGAAACCCCCATATTTGCGATTTCAGTAACCTCGGTTTCATTTATCTGCTGTTTACCATGGTCTGAAAAAAAATCCTTTCATAAGCTCAAACTATGTGCCAAGTGAGTACAGGCTATAAGCCAGTGAATACCCACGATAATCTATGATATTTTTAAACAAATTAAATTTCTCATTAAACGTTATATAATGGTACATGTTACAATATTTACTATATAATGTGTAACAGTACCCTATGTTTTTTCATTGTTATCCTTTGAGGGGTATAAAAAGCACAATTTACATTGCTCTGTCATCCCTTGATACATACTATATTTGTTCATTGCTATATTGTTTCTTGAGAATTAGGCTAAATTAGTCAGAATCTCTTTCATTCGAAAGAGCACAGTACTGTGTATAATGTACAATGTACAATTGTCAGTTAAACTTAACCATATGTATATACTCACGAATCAGGTTATATCTGTGGTCCATTGATGGCTATTATCCACGGTAAGTCTTGGAACGTATCATCTGTGGATATGGGGGGGTGGGGGGGGTTACTGTACACGTTCTACCCAGATAGATCGCTTCAAACATTCTCTTTGACTGACTGAAGCTTTTGTGTAGTAATGTATGTGACACGAAGAAGAGCAAAATAAACAAAAATAGAATAACAATAGAAAATATATATAATATAACTGCAAGACAATAAAAATGGAGCGTAGTACATGGAGTCGTGTAAAGAGTGTGTGATGACAGAAGTGCGTAAAGCGACGTGTTAGCTATGGGACCTCCATACGAACTGCCTTCGATTA
Source organism: Hippopotamyrus pictus (assembly GCA_026781145.1). Classification (NCBI taxonomy): domain Eukaryota; kingdom Metazoa; phylum Chordata; class Actinopteri; order Osteoglossiformes; family Mormyridae; genus Hippopotamyrus; species Hippopotamyrus pictus. The sequence continues at coordinate 570,958 of JAODLC010000003.1, forward strand.
CATACGCTTTTCCGCAGTCTCTCCGATCCGGTCTTCTGGCCTGCGGTAGCAGCAGTGAGTACAGAGGCTGTTGTAAAATGTACAAGTAGGGCCTCTCTGTGGTGTGCTGGTTAAAACAGGCTGCAGCCAGCACTGTACATCCAGGTTCAATTCCTGCTGCGCTTTGGCCGCCTTAGAAATGACCCTGCGAATGGGGCCCGGCAGGGGTGGATTATACAGCCAGGTTTCTCTCTCTCTCACTCTCTCTGTTTTCCTCTCACCGCTCTATGGCAAAGCCTCACTGCTGGCCGGCTGCTATATCTTGATTCATCTATATTAAGTTATAATATGCATACGTTGCAAACTGGCAGCTCTACGAGCAAGGCCTTCAAGAACCTCTCACTTCTAGTTTGGGGGGAGACGTGCGGGCATATTAATCGCAAAATCGATCCGCTTCCCAGTTTTATCATGACCAAGTATTGCTGGACGGTCTTTATGAAGATCCAGGTTAATTCAGAGGACGATGCAATGAGTTATTTGACAGCGCTGGGGCTGCAGCTTACCTATGCGACATATTTTTGCCAAACTTTGACAATGTATTTATAGTCCAGATGTTAGTCAATAAAATGCAGCCACAAGCAACAAAACTGGATGGTAAACCTTGACCGTAGAGTCATTTATAATCATGCATGTTAATGTGATTGAATAACAGCTATTAAGTTGATCCGTAGCTAATCTTACTTGAAAGTTCCATGCAGTGTGCTAAAGAAAGTAAATAGCCGCGAGAGCGTGAAGACCTGATTACAACATCGCTAGTATCATTTAAGTAGCTGTTCGCCGGCAAAACAACTCGTCATAGTCTACAGATAATTTGCTACATATGGGTTTCTCAGGATTTTCTGTGCCAGCGTCTGGCAACGGCGTGGTTCAACGGGCTCTGGTCTGCATCGCCGTCCCGAATCGCAGCCACAAACTGTCGCTCTCGCCATCGCTGGATCCGGGAAGCCGCGGCTTCCTCAACAGCTGCTCGCGTTCCCGCTCCGTTCCGCCAGGACAGATTTAGCCGGCTCAGACAATACGTTAGCGAAATGAAGCCCCGAAGGACCGTATTTGCTTGAAGCAACGTAGGTTTGATTCAAAAAATGAAAAACAAAAGTGCACATATTGATATTTACAAAAGAGTGGATGAGACTGCAGAGCACATTAAAATAAAAGTTTTTGTTATGAAAAATGTTTGGAGTATAACGCCTCAATCGAGAGGACACTCAGGATTTTGCTACGCGAAAGCTCGAAACACAAAGTATTGTCAGTGGAATAGCAAAGCTATTTTTAAGTTATGAAGGAACTTAAGGCTTTTGGTTGGTTTGTATTAGTCATCTCCATTGGCACCTATATTTTGAAATTGCTTACTCTATAATCACAATAACGTGGGCACTACTCGTTTATGCTTGTTGTATTTGTCACTTATTGACACTCATCATTATGAACAACCATTTGTCGTCATCTCATTATTAATTATAATAATGAGTGCATATTACTCTTGGAGGAAAGTGGCATGGAGGGAATCACATCTGTATGAAATAAATTAGCAAAAAATAAGACAGTCAGCTTGTCAATTGTTCCAAATTAGTTTGGCTTTCGTTTAACATATGTCTGCTCGGGCCGAAAACAATAACATGTAAATTTATCTCCCTCGTCATTTCTGCACCCCCAACCCCCCCGATCTAAAACCCGAGCAAGCTTGAGGAAACGTGCTTTGGTCCAAGATGAGCTGAATATTCAGTGTTTACATTAGCATGGCCCACAGATGGTCAAGCAGATGCTTGTTTAAGCAAGTGTCAATTTTCGTGATTTTTTTGCTTTCATGACAAAACAAAGTAATATCCGAAAATGGATGGGGTTCCACTCTGGCAGCTCAGGGGGAGCGCTGGAGTTTGAGACGGCCATCAGGAGGGGCTGCAAGCAAGTGCCTAGTCAGTAGGAGAAGCAATACGGTGAAACTACCCTCCTCAGGCCGCATGCTTTTGAGTTGCACCCCCTGTTGGTCACAAACAGTTACTACACCAAACATTAAGTAAAGGTGTTCCTTATTTAGGAGATTCTGAAACAGCATGTCCTGCTAACCAGCTATCTTGCTACTAGCTTCTACTCACTAGCTAT
>JAODLC010000003.1:585545-599807 GCA_026781145.1 Hippopotamyrus pictus
ATAGTATCTATTTGAGATAAAAGATGTATCATGATTCATTATAATTCATTTATTTATATATATATAGAGCGAGAGAGACAGAGAGTAATTGCTTGTGATAACAGATGTCACGATTAATTAATGATCAACAAACATTAGATCAATACACAACTAAGACTTACTTTGTGGTTAATACCCAAGTAATAGCATAATACTACATTGTTTGTGGCCCTTCAATTAAAGTGTTACCAGTACATGCAAGGTCACATATGCAGTGACACAGGTTTAGCCACTACAGTCATTCAATGCTCTACAGCAGAATTCTACAGAAGTTATACATCTGACCTAATACAGGATAAAAAAAAAACACCACGAACTGCCCGTTAATTACTGAACACAGCACTCTGTTTTCAATAAGGCTAGTCCCATCTTTCTACTGGAACATTCATCTGCATTTTCTAAGCAGCTCTAATCATTTCCTACTTCATGGTGAGTCTATTTACTACTGCCCACTGCATTTCCAGAAAGATCTACTTAATATAAATGTGCCTTCATTCTGTCTGAAAGAGGGGAGTTCATTGCATTACATAGATTAAGGTAATATATAAAAGGTGAGTGCGGAGCAAAGAAAATCTTTATGACCATGAGTGACCTGCAGGTGGCGATGTCTCATAGGGTCAGCCAGGTGAGGTACGCGGGGTTGTTGGAGCCCAAAGTCACTGGAATCCATAGGGGATGCGGAGAATCTGAATATTTACTGACCGGAGGATCGATGCTGAGTGTGTGATATTGACTCCCCTTTCATGCTTAACACTAAGTGCGTTCAGTCGATAGCGCCGATCGCTGATGGAGGTGGCCGTGCTCCCGTGGCCGCATGACTTCGGCTTTCCCTCCACGGCCTCTCTTCAACGAAATCCGTCAGAAACCAGTTTGACGACACATTTGACTCCCGTCGCCCGGACTTTCTGTAAAATCACGTTTTATGATTCAGCATTTCCCCCCGCCTTCTCATCCATGTAAAAGCAGCACACTAAAGCTTTCCCGATGCGCTTTATTAATAACGGGGTTTAACAAGCTTTAACACGCGCCCCGTGTTTGGTGGGCTTCCTGCTGCAGGGGGCTCTCCGAATTATACGCGAGGGCTCTGCAACACGTAGCACTTAGAATAATTCGATAAAGCGAAATGGACTGTAGTGGGCAAGAGCTAATTCTGCTCTGCTCCTTTGAGGCTGAATTAATATTTACATAATTGATTATCCAAAACAGTATCTATCGTGCTATTCATATTCACAATACAGTATATTTGAATTTAAACACGAGGCCCTGATAACTACTTCTCCCATGTAATGAATGAAGCAGAAATTTTTAAAATACACATCGTATCTGCTTTCTTGTTTGGCTGTAAATGCTACTTACCATTAGAATATGAGCCATCATAATGGTCATGTGACATGTCACATGAGACAGCATGTTCATTTTAAGTTTTAACAGTTAGGGTGAGTTGACAATTGTGTGTAAAGAAAACTGGTGCTTGCAGTTTGTGTGTGTTTGTGTGTGTGTGGATTAGGTTTATATTACAATGTGGGGTCCAAATGTCCCCCACAATGTGATAGAAACCTGTTATTTTTACGTTGTGGGGACCATTTTTCAGGTCCCCACAAAGATCTGTGAATGAATCATAAAACTAAAAATGCAAAAAATTCTCATATTTTGTTTGGTTACTTATGGTTATGATTTCGCCACAGAGATGAATGGAGAGTCCCCACAAAGATATAATTACAAACCTGTCGGTGTGTGTGTGTGTGTGTTTGTGTGGTAGGAGGGACAATTGAAAGTTCCCACTTGTGACATTTTAAGTGCCCCTTTTCAATAACTGGCATTCATACAAACATTAGCCCCCCCCCGCCCCCCCAGCACCTAGCCTGTGCACAACACTGAAGAACAGCAAACAAACAGATTGATTGAGAAACAAACAGAAAGAAAGAAAGAAAGAAAGAAAGAAAGAAAGAAAGAAAGAAAGAAAAGCAAACGAATGAAAACCCTTTCCGATAACAGACACCCTCCAACAAAACAAGACACCACTGTCTCTCGCTTTCTAGCTGTGGTGCATTTTCCCCATGGACCTCACCAACCTGTTATCTCATTTTAATCGAACTATTTTCTGTGTAATACAACAAGTTCCATCCTCATCTACTTCTTTAAATACTCTTAGATTTTCATTTTTTCCCCTGTAATTGCCATTTTCAATCCACTAGCAGGCCTACAACATATTTAAAAAATACTGTTATTTAAATTATGCATGTCCTCTAACCTTAATTAGAGTGCAAATATAATTTAGGCACCAAGATGCCTCTCCCAAATGTTAAACATAAAAGGCTTTTGCAACCTTATTTTTGTTAGTCGCAAGCAACTCGGCCTACATATAATTAAGATTATGGAGCAGACTGCACTATAGAGAGACAATTCTTTTTTTGTTTATATCTGTTCAAACACAGTTAATTAAAATTAAATGAAAGTCTTCCCGTTGTCTTACACTGCAGTATGTTTAGTGATTTATGATAATCCCTGGATTACATCGTTTTTTTGGTCATCTCTTGCAAAACAATGTCTCCGTGCCATTAATCTCGAGCCTACTATTTCCCAAGGGCTGCTTTGCTATTCATTAGCTTGCAACACTACGGACTAAATTGAGCATATGTACGCGTATATATAACAAGATTCACACCAAATATATATAAATTTTTTAATTTGATTGTGAAATTCGGCTGTGCTTCAGCAATAAAACTGTGCAGCAGCAACTGCTTTTAGTGACCGTAAATTACAGGCGCAGTGACGTGCAGTTCCTTCCAGTTTTCTGTCTGTATTGTATTAATGCTAAAAAAGCCTGCAGTACATTTGTCCCGGAGGACCGAGATGGCAGCTGTAATACTGCTACAAAATACATTAAAAAAAAAACATAATAAAAGGGATCAGCTAAAGATGCAAGGTATTTTTTGTTATTCCAGAGCCGTCAACCAACCCCGGATATCTGAAGCTCCGCTGCACCTGCTGCCCCGGATCAGATACCGGCTGCCCTCTGAACGGCAGCGCGTTTAACGGCGGAGCCCCGCCGTCACCGGCAGCTGCCGAAGCGTTTCGATGTAAAACGGCAGCGAACTGACCGCTAATTCCATTCTCCGGAAACGTTGCGGTCCGGAAACCTACGACGTGCGACGACTGGGAGCGATTAACGTGACTCGCTGACAGCTTTCTGAATAATAATTTGGAACACAATTTGTTTTACCTGGATTGGGGGCCCAATATAATATGCTTCCATGGGGCACAAAATCTTTAGCGGCACCCTGTATGTAATACAGTTTATAAGATTATAAATATATTATTTGGTCTATATATGTTGCATAATTTAGGAAAAACTGTACATAAGAGAAATTTCTCTCATGTTCATCACAGTTATTATGATTTTGGCTTCTTCAGATTGATTTTGAGCACCTGTTTTACCCGCTATATGTAATTAATTTAACAAGACTTGTCGAGGCTGCACCGTTTTTACCTCGTACGTTCTTCATTCGCGGGTCACGCGGTATATCACAGTATACATTATTAAGTTTCAATTATCGGGACACGCACGTCTTTTATGTGGCAGCTACAGTTTAGAAGAGTAGATTTAGAGCTGTGGCCTTGGCTAGGCAGAAAAAAAGCAGTCTATCTATTAAATTTCCTTTAGAAAAAAAAAAATTAAATCGTCAAGGAGCTTTACTTTAACAGCTGCGAATGGGTCTTTCTGGGGCAATGATCACCAGACACTGGTGTGAGAGGTTGGGCTGGTTTCATCGTTGTAATTTCACAGGTGCTGGGCACAAGTTCAGCTTTCACAGACCACAAAGTGGAGTGGATGAAGACGGCCGATGCGCACAGATGCATTCCGGTACAGCAGGCTGTTTTATTTATCGTCTGAAAACTCAATCCTGTTGCTCGGCACAGCGGACTTGCTGCGCCGTTTCACACAAGGCAGCTATCGTAATTTGTTAATCCATCCGGCTTCCACACGGACTATCTAATACAGGATTATGGGGAACCTGGCTTCGACTGCAGGCAGAACCAGTAGCTGCCAAGGGTCCTCTAATTACATGCGTTCTGGAAGAAGTGAAATGATCATTGGTTTTCTTGGTGGGGGGGGGGGGTCTCCTAAGTAAGGCTTTGCCTAGGGCCCCTGAAAAGGTAGAGCCAGCTCTGATTGCAGGCATAGGAAGATAGTCCAGGTCCAGAAAACAAAAATCCAGACCAGATTTTTGTTTCGACCAACCAGTTGAGCACTCTGTGCCTCTGATTCTTTATATGCAACTGATTGGCTGAAACAAAATCTTGGTCAGGATTTTTTTTTTTCTTTCTGGACCTGAGCTATCCACCTCTGTTGCTCTGGATGGGATTCCAGTCGATCCCGGGAACGTTCACATTCACAGCAACTGTAGCTACTTAAGTAATTTAGCAATCTGCGTGTTTTTGGATGAGAGAAGGGAACATGTGGAGAGTGAACAAACCCCACTTCGAGAGCCCAACCCTAAAGGGTTTGAGGTCACAGTGCAACCCACTGAACCACCATGGAGTTTATTAACATGCATGTAAAAAAAGCCTAATTAATGACGACTGATCTCACGATGTTCCGTTGTGGAACTTGCCCTATATCATTATGACTGTTCCGCTACCGTTTCTTTCCCGCTGTTTAAAGTTACTTGATTCACCTTGAGGTTCCGTAGGGAGTTGCACCTGATGTAGAGAAGGTCAGAGGCATCAAGTCTCAGCGAGCAAGAATCCGCCAGCCAAACTTCTGCTCCATTAACACGATCTGCAGGTTACCGCTCATCCCGCCAATTGATTTATTTAATCCTCGTAGCGGCTATTTATTATGCAGTCTTCCGCGCGCTGATATGTGGCCCGGCAGCTATTTCAAAAACAGATGGTCAACAAAACCAATTAACCTTTTCCGCGCACTCTCTCGCTCCGTCGTCTTTCCCTGTCACCGGCCCACATGCAGGAGCCACCGAAGCTTACCTGGGGGGCGGGCTGGCCATAGCTTCCAAAAGATGCTACGGATCATGGACGTAGTTATGGGTCGAATCACATAGTTATCTGAATGAATCACCGGGCCACCCAACAAACGAAATGTAATATGATTATCAAAAATTTTTATCTGTCACCACATCCCCCCCCGCCCGTCAACAACTTTTACCATCTCCCATCACCCCTCCAGCGAACAAATTTACAGTTGCCACCCCCACTTCAACAACTTTTACCATCGTCATCCCCCACCACAGTCAAAAACTTTTACCCACCCAAATGCCCTCCCCACTATGGCTTCATGGTAACGCCATGCTAAGGAAGTTAGCTTCTGCTAAAGGAAAATTTTTCTTTAACAAATCCAAGACGGGGCCAGAGGGGCACTGGTCACTAATATCTTGATTAGGGAGTGGAGTGTGGCTAACTTAGAAAGGCTGCAAAATGCCCGACTGAGTTTTCAGCGTAGGGGTTGAGATTTTTAGGTGGTGGTGATGGGGAGGGGGGGTGATGAGCCAGCTAGTAACAAATAGAATGCAAATTATAGTGATGGATGAGAAGGACGAGAGCAGATATGAAATGACAGCTGACAGACACTGAAGAAGCTTCTCGGGAGCAAAGAGATAGTGGCAAAGACAAGGGCGAAAGGACCATTATGAATAACAGCCAGCCTCCCCGCAATGTAAGGTTCATTACTCTCACCCTGCAATGCCTTTTATAATTAACAACTGCTCTCCAAGCAAATCCTCATCTCTCTCCCTGATCGCCTTCCAGTGGCAACTTGAAGGGAACTTCGAAATATGCGATTTAGAAATTTTTCTTTTTTTTTAATCACATGATTTTCTATTGGCAGGATTTGATGGAAAGAGAATGAAACTGAAAGACAACAATTGACATTTTGTTATTGATAAATGCATCAAGATACAATATATTGTGATGTCATAAGATATGATGTCACGAGATGTGATGTCATAAGATATGTTATGTCAGAATAAGATATACGTTATTGATCCTAGGGGGAAATTCTTTTTCATTAAATTTAATGAAACGTTAAAAAAGGGGGTTTATCATCACACCGATCATATACAATAACATTTGTCTGATGCTTTTATCTAAAGCAACTTACAATTCAGGAAAGGGCTATAATTGAAACATATCCCCAGGACCTGAACCCACAACCATCGTAGAGTCAGCACAATGTTCGATTTATTGAGCTACAAATCATGAGCTCAAGTACATCAGAATGCTTTTCATGTATCTTGCTCTAGACACAATATGAGATACACACACATACAGCGTTCGGAGCAAAGCTTACGGTCCAGACACAGGATCGAGCAATTTATCATACACCCTAGGGGCACTTAAGGGTCGTGCTCAAGGACCCAACAGAGACATAACATCCCTGCTGAAGCCTGGGCTTAAACCAGCAACCATCTACTCACAAGCACAGAGGCTTAACCGACTGAGCTACACGCCACCCAGCTACACATCTTGGCATCAATAACGCTCCCCAGGACTGCTGGGCTACATAGCTACATAAAGTAGAGAGACAGACAAGACACGTGCGAGGGGAAAAAAAAAAATACACAAAGTATGTTGACAGCAACACACAGTGTAAATGTAAACAAAGCTGGAGAACGACAAACGCAGCAGAACTGTACAGAAATATTATGGATGAGTGAATAAACAAATACATATCAGAGTGAAATGAGAAAGACGTAGGTTTTCTGGCAAAATGAAAATGTCCTAACAGTTCGTTAATTCCTTGTTGGTCGCTGGGTATTTGCAGACTCAGCAGCAGGGCGGAGGGCCAGCAGTGGACTGAGGGGGCGCCCCGCCATCGCCGAAGGTCGACTTTGCCGGGGGTGCGCGCTACGTCCGTGTGGAAAGGCAGAAGATCATAACAGATGTATTTAATCAACTCCCCCCCCCCTACTTGCAGGAACCACTGCAGAAGGAGAAATGCCAGATCTTGTTTAATCGATAGCGGGCACGGCCTCACAGCGCCACGCGACCGCTGGGGTGATGGCTGGCGGAATTCCGTCCGTCCCCCCAACCCCAGAGCACAGAGACCTGGGGGGCAACCGACCAATGGAAGCTGGCTGGAACACTGCTCCAATTAAAAGCTGTATATCTGCCAGCAAGATTAATGGTGTGTTCACTTCGGAGTTAAAACCACCCCCACCCTGGCACAATATGGTACCTGGTCAGGTAAAAGCCCCCCCCCTCCCCCCAGTGACATACATACTTTTGGGTCTAAGTGAAAGTCCACCTCCAACTGATCCTCAGGAGGCCTTGAGCTCAAGGAGAACAATACAATGTATATAGCTCTCGTGGTTTATAATGGATTTTATTGCGGCGCATTAATTGCGGAATTATCCAGCGATTATGGAATACATGCCCGTCACTGACTGTATCACACGGAAAGCTCTTGAATCACACTAGTGGGCATGACAAAAGAAAAACTAAACAGCTGTATGCAGAAAGCATAGCGTTAAAAATGAAGTGCATGCGTGTAACAAATGCATGCATGCATGCATTCTACCATCCAGTATAGGGTCACAAGAAACCTGTAAAGGAATAGATAATTAACTGAAATTTGAATGCTCTGATTTGCTGGTTTTTTTGTTTAACCCGTTTGATAAATAATGGCTATTTCAGTTACTCCAGTTAACGTCGTTACTGTGGAAACAAGTATATCCGGAGAAAAGTTAGGCAACGTGTTTTGAGTTTTGGACGAGCACAATTGGCGCACAAAAAACACTGCTACTCCATTACCGCGACGACGCTGGTGCATTCCCGCCGTTTACGTTAAAGCCGGCGGCCATTAGAGACGCACTCATACCCGACGGATCCGCCGCGCGCTCGCAATCAAGCAGAATGCCGCCGTCAGGAGTGAGAGGGAGGTTTTTTCCCGCCCCGCTGAAAGAGCAGCATCAGTCAGCTCACAAAAGATCCATTTGTTGTCACTGTACAATGGCGCCGGGGAACTTTTGTAAAGCGTCGCCTGCCGGAGTCGACAAAAGGCCGGACACAATGTCCTGTAATAAGAAAGCCAGTGAGAAAATCGAGCAGAGATTGAGATCAGTTCCCCAGGTGAAAAAATAAATAAATAAAAGAAAGAGTCTCTATTACTGAAAGCTTTCTAGCCAAACAACAACCAGGTGCGACGGCCAGGGAAGTAGCTTGACGTTGTGGACCAAGAGGTGATTTAATATTGAGTGAAAATCAGAGCGGGCAGATCAATGGCCGCCACTGAGATGGGGGCCTTCTACTCACAGGTCAGCCATTTCCTCTCTCCAGCTCATGATGCCCCCAGACTACCACAGGGTCGTTTCAGACACCCCAGCTCTGCCGGACGTTCCTGGCGTCTCCCCCAAATTGGCATTAGCTCCCTGACGCCCACAGATCATGCGCAACGTTCCAGAAATCTGTCGATCCGGTAATCAGCGGTGGTAGAATTAGCCTTCAAGAAGTTTTACCGCTGCAGCCTCCCCCCAAATTTTACCCCCACTCTCTAGCCCCAGTCAGCAAATTGTCCCCACCCACCCCAGTCGGCAATATATATAATAGCAGCCAAGCACTGGCCAACAGCCCTGCCCTCCCGGATGCCCCTCATCTGCCTCCCTGAAATCAATATCCCTAAGAAGGTATGTCTGCTTGTTTATGTGAATGAAACACATGAGCGGCAGCCCCCGAGATCTGGGGGGGTCCATTTGCCACAAACAGTAACTACATTCACTAGATGCCACAGCAGCATGTTCTGCTAAAAAGCTACCTGGGGCGGGGGGGGGGGGAGTGACTTATCGATTGGAGCCCCAGAAACGACAAAACCACCTCTGTGTGTAAATGGAGGAAGTGGTTTGCAATTTTTTAAAATATATTTGTTGCTCAATTAAAAATATGTCAAGAATTCAAATAATTTAAAAATCAGAGCAAATTAAACCATTACGGCCATGTTTCACGGTAGGTATATTGTCTGTCACTAATGGGATCCTGTGCTTGTCGTTCCATCATCAAATTAGCATAATTTAATTTTGACAAGACTCTTCCTTGTAATAAATAATCTACGCCTCTATGACCTTTAGAAACAACCTGTCATTAAATCATATTGATTTTATGAAAGGTGAATAGATATTTTGCCGAAATTAGCACATACGACCTTAATAAACTCATTAGAGTTTTCGTCCGTTTTTCTTTTGTCAAGGTACCGTCATCAAGGTTTGATTGCTTGATAAAAATGAACAGTTACGATGGTCCCCATGGCGATAAGAGGCCGGCTCCGACATACTGTACAAAACAACCGCGAGACAAGCCGGCATCGTAAAACCCGACCTGTGATCTTGTGATCTACAAATGGACAAAAAGGGTCTCCTTTTTCAAGGAGAGGCCCACGCACTAATATATAGGTATATTTTTTCTCCTTTTCCCTTCTGTAGTCATGGAAACAGCCCGGCCAATCGGTGATGGATGCCGAAACAGCCACAATAGCTTATTGATTATTTAACAATTTAAACATTAGGTTTAATTAGTAAGTAATTATCCAGGGGCACAGCTGCCCTGACTGCGGCCCGTTGACTGTGGCTGAGGTGTGAGCAGGCAGGTGTTGTGTAGAGATGGGAGTCACTTCAAGGCCGTGTTGCAGGCTGACTCAAAGCGGGTCAGTTCGGTCCTGCTTCCCGCAAGTGTACCCTTTATCCCGGCAGGTCATACTGAAAATCATTTGTTTTTCAACAAGATACCGACCCCAAGCACCTCTCCAGGTTATGTAAGCACTGCATTATCTTGTGAACAATGAAAGAGACAGAGTGCTGTGACAGATGACCTGCCCCCCCCCACAATCCCACCCCCGAACCCTATAGAGCTGGTTTGGGATGAGTTGGATCGAAGATTAAGAGCAAGGTAGCCGCCTTGTGCCCAGAACTTGTGGAGACTCCTTCAGGCCTGTAGCAGAAGCATCCCAGGTGGCCACATCTGGAAGCTGGGTGAATGAATGCTGAGAGTCTGCAGCGCTGCCATTGAAGTAAAGGGGGGCTTGAAGAATGATTGTTTAATTTTATGACTTTATTGCCTCGAGGCTTTTTACTATAGGGGGAATAGTATAGTTTAAACGGAGACAAATGAATTAAAAGCATGTGTGTCCACACTTTTGACTGGTACCACACACACACACACACACACACACCAGTATATGTCATAATGACACTTTATTGACCCCTCATGGGTACATTCTCTTTTTGATCCCATTGATCCCATTTACTTTGCCCTGTTTCTGAGTTATTCTGTATAAATGATACAGGAATGTATCACAAAACACCCATGTGAAGCACCTTGGGGTGACTTTGTTGTGAAAGGCGCTATTAAAAAAAAATCGATCTTGATCTCTATGACACACACAGTGTATGGGTGACAGCAAGCTTGGCAGCCACACTCATGGAGCTGGGGGGTTAAGGGCGTCGCTCAAGGACCCACCGTTCTGAGGAGGCTGGGCTCAAACTAGTGACCTTCTGATCACAAGCACAGAGGCTTAGCCTCCTGAGTCACACTGCAAGCATTTTTTTACATGTTTGACATCTATACACAATTAGCACATGCTTTTATCCAAAGTGACATGAATGCTTTTCGAAGGATCACGCAGTCCGTGTACCATCTGGGGTTATAAAGGCCTTGCTCAAGGCCCCCCATTCGGTCGACTACGCGATCTGAAAAGGTGGCCTTCCTAATCCAGCACACCTCGCACACCATCCCTCACACACAGTGTACATGCGCAATGCTAACAACTTAGGTGAAATCAAAGGACCAACACAATGTGCCCCCAGATAACAAAGCATTACAGTAGTCTAGCCTACTATATACAAACGCATGTATCAATCTATTTCCATTGCTAATTACCACTAAGATGCACATGCTCTGTTCAGATGAATGTGGCACTAACATTCTTTGAGTGTGACTCATTCAGGGTGCAGCGCATGCCATGACCCACAGGGGGCAGACCACTGGATTAATATCTACCTAAAGGGCTCTTCTAAAGCCCTGCTTGTTCCTTTGAGCGTGATAAGTCCACATAGCCTAAAATTGGGCTAAACAGCCAGATACATAAATGCTACTGGTGATTTAAACCCATTAAGGAAGGTTTACTGTGGAACCAGATTAAGTGTTTCACATACATTTTGAAAGAGCTTCTAAGGTTTGAGATGGAAAATTTCCAAAAGTCCTTCCACACAGCATCAACCATCTGTGTAAAAAACACTTTCAAACTTTCTTTTTTTTAAAAACTGAAGTTGTCTTTAAGTTATTAACTAAACAATTAAAAACTTTGTAAACATTCCTTTGCTTTATAAATTCTTCAGTACACCATAAAAAAACTTGCAGGACATTCCAGGAGAAGCTTGTGGGAGTTTTACTTGCACAAATATGTTCTGAGGGCAGAACGAAAAATGATTGGTTGTCTCTCTGAACCAATCAGACTGTAAGCCAGGTATGTCCAAGCAACCAGAGGAGGCAGGACCAAGATATCTGATTGGTTGGTCCCTCTTCCATTTTTGCTTGGACCTACCTGCTTTACAGTCTGATTGGTTGTCTCTCTGAACCAATCCGTTTTCGTTCTGCCCTCAGAACATTTTTGTGCAAGTAAAACTCCCATGACCCCCAAAAAATGGCATTCTCCTTTAACATGACTGAAGTCTGTCTGGCTCCATACAGGATGTCTCCACCGCCTTTCGTGTCACAGCTGGTCTTTGTCACAACACTTGTAACAATGGGGCCGGCTGTGACTAATTAGACCAATGATGAAGCAGTAGATAGCATGGCACTATAGCTAGTGCTACCAAATCTTTAATTTAACTTTGAATACATTTCCCTCAAAGCCAATGCCTTCTGTTACTGTGTTGGATAAATTTTGCATAGCACTGATGAGCTGTATTTCTATGAAGAGATTATGCAATATTTGACTATGCCTCCAATTTGCATAGCAAAGATTTAAAAGACTCCTTCAACCACAGCTGCAAAGTCTCTCATTAATCTGGCCGATTTTTTATTATTAAATCGCAACGGCTTGATGGATTGCTTGTTCAAGTCCCAGAAATTTCTAGAAACACATTTAATTAACGTAACCTGGAGAAATACACGACGAATTGTGTACTCTTCACGCTGCCTCCGTCTCTGTAGAAGAAAGAAAATAAGCCAGCAAGCTATCAGTAATTCATCAGTCTGCTTTTAATCAATCGTGATTACAAAAAACTTCCTCATGGTTTAGAGGCCATTAGCTATGGGCAAAATATCATGGTTCAGTCAACGCTTGTTATTTTGCACTATTTGCAGGCGAAGGTTCGCCTAAATTGCCACTGAATTACAGCCAGCTGTAGCTGCACTTACTGCATTTTGGTCAATTAACGTTTGGTCATTAAAAAAAGCCTCTTTTTGACATCGCGAGAGGATCTGTAACCCCGAAAGCGTAACCAACTTGCAAGGTGGTGCGACAACATTGCAAGCTGAGAAGTGCAACAACACAAAAAGTGGAAAATTTATGCCCAGAAAAAGTGTACACATATAGCAGGCAGCGATGCCTCTCCTAGACTATTCTCCTGCCCAGTATCTCATGGATGATCAGTCTTTTTCTGATTATCTAAGAGAGCCTGCATGGCGTACACTAAACATTGTTTTTTTTAAACATCCTTCTCAGTGCAGCAGTGAAATGTTTCACGGTATTCAGTCCCTATTACACAGCTGTGCCCCCCATCGCAGCTGAAGGAATCCGGCTGTACCTGACATCACACCTGTGATTGATTAACCTTTTCGCCTGCGTTGACAGACTTCTGGGTCAGTTCTGTCACTGTGGTCTTCACACATTTAGTTGCAAAGCTTCCTTGATCTATTCTTGGTGGGGTGAGCCCTCTTTTTTCCAGTGTGACCTTTCACCTTCAGCAGCATGACAGTCCGTCATAAAATGGGCTTTCACTGGTTAAGGAATTGCGATCATGGCCTCACCTCTCTATACGTGTTTTTCTGGCGAAAAAAAAAACATCAACTTTTCCATCAACTTGTCTCCTAGTCAATCTCTTCTTGTTTTTCTCCAGTTCACTGATTCACAGTGTACTCACAGTCAAGCTACACTGAATTCAATGTTGTCCCCTTTATCAAGCTGTAAATATGTATTACATATGCCCTAACTATAAATTTCTCACACAATGCTCACATAAATATCCGCTATTGCCATAAACCTTTAGGAAATCTTCCACTCTCGAAATTTCCCAAAACCACGTCACACGCTGTATGTAAATTGTAGCCTTTGTTGTCTCGATTGGTGAGTTTTACAGATTCTCTTGAGGCAAAGTAGGCTTTTTGTGATTTTGATGAAGTACTACAGAGTCTCATTATAGTGTTGCATGACCTGGGGGTCACGTTTTCGCCAGTTCCTTTGTCCCCCCCCCGCCCGTATTCTTCCAGCTCCAGACATCCATTAGAGATCTTAAAATATAAAATATGCAACCAAGTATTAGTTTTAGCTCCTCTTTAACCTGTCAACATTCGCTAAAGCCAAAGCACAGGTGAAATTGTATTCCCTGCAAAGAACAGTATTGTATTCCATCATTGAGCTTTTTGTCGATATTAAATTCTGACATCTTGACATCGGCCGTCGTCTGATTATTTTTATGCGTTTCTCAAGTCATTAACATAATCAGCATGGACGGTGGTCCGTCTCACTTCAACCAGGACACCTGTGACGAGGTAAGCAGTTACCAGCAGCCTCTTGTTTCCTGAAAGATCTTCAGAGACAGCGTGGGTTGGGACTCTTTAGGTACCTGAGCTTGGCCTAGCTGATGGTTTGGTGTCCTCCTCACATAGACAATAAGCTATAAACGGCATATCGTAGGAACCCCTACTGTTAGTAGCTGCAAAACAATAACTAACGGAAAAAAACAAAAACAGTGGATGTCTAATAAGAGTGGCAATAAAAATAGCACGGTACATATAATACCCCGAAAGACATCTTCCGAATAAATCCACAACAGCTTCACATTACCTCTGTGTTTGTAACCTCTGTAAGTATATTATGAAATATTGACCCTATATTTAATATCTAAGGGAGAACTGGGAATTGGAGAAAAATATACGTATGAGCAGATTGATGATTTTTGACATGCTTGTTGACATGCAGGGATCTCGTTAGGCCTATTTTAGTGGGGGGGGGGGGGGGGGGGTTCGCACCCCTATAATGGTTTCTAGCCCGCC
>JAODLC010000003.1:599907-622326 GCA_026781145.1 Hippopotamyrus pictus
TGTTTGTAACCTCTACAAGTATATGATGAAATATTGACTCTATATTTAATATCTAAAGGTGAACCGGGAATTGGAGAAAAATATACGGATGAGCAGATTGATGATTTCTGACATGCTTGTGCGCAAGGATGTCGTTAGGCTTATTTTAGGGGGGGTTTAGCATCCCTAAAATTGTTTTTAGTCTCCCCCCCAAATAAATGTGTATTTATTCGCTTAAGTCATGAATAGCTTTTTATGTTATAAGCTTGCTGTTGTCCCCCCAAGTAAAGAAAAAGCTCCCCTATCTATTCATCTCTAACTACACCCCTGCTTGTAGGTAATTCAAATATCCTGACACAATAACGGTAAATTAAGTGCAGTAAATAGCTACAGGGTATCAAATTGGCTGATTGGTTCAGGAGATATTAATGATCCTACCGTCTTGATCAGACTTGTCTTGTCTATAATAATCCCTGAATTTTAATTCAACAGCATGCGGTATCCATGTAACATTGAATGATGGACACCACGGGTGAGTTGGTGACACTAACTTCATATCTTCTGGGTTGTGGGTCCAAATCCCACCTTCACTCTGTGGGTATGGAGTTCACAAGTTTTCTCTGTTTCATGTGGGTAATCCGGTTTCCTTCAGAGTCAAACTCAACCTAACAAATAACACACTGCCCCGCAAATCAGTTCAAGGAAACACAACAGTAGAAAAATTCTTACAAAAGGTGTCACAATTTCCAGTCATTCCTAAAAATCAACACAACTAGCAAAGGGAGGTTGGGATCGGAAAATTCGCAATTGCACTTTAGCATCTACTAGTTGCATCCGACCTTGACCAACTTGTTTGCCTAAGTAAATAACAGTTGTTTTACCAAATTCACATTTGGCCAGAGTTAACGTCAATAAGAGTCACCAAATGCTCATCATATATCAATATATATAAAACCAGATCTTCAAAATAGGCCTCACCAGGGATCGTCAACCTGTCCATACACTGTCCACAGACAAATGTGAATGAGGTAACACTCGTCAATATCCGTGGCAAAAAACCATGTGGCCTACATTTTTAAATATCATTTCTGTGGTAAAAATTGTATTTTGAAAAGTCCATCAGAATTTACCATGGTGTTACCCATGGGGCCTCACAGTTAAGTACTCCAGCAGAAACATGGCTGAATTGTATCTGAAATGCTCGGCATTCCAAAGCCCATAAGGGAAACAGTGTACTGCAGGAACCAATCAGGGTGTAGGGGTACCAGCCAATAGCCTTTTAACACAACAAGCAAATTCTGATGGATAATATTGAGCTTATTCCATCCATAAGTTTTCCACACCCGCTTACTGCTAGGTTATAATTAGGCTGAAGCCCATCTCTCCCAGAAAAATGATACAGTCCATGTCAGTCCATCACAGGACACACACAGAGCAATCCACATTCCTTTGGACTGGGGGAGGAGAGAGGTGCGCCCAGAAAAAGCCAACAGATGGAGGACGTCCAAATTCCAGAAGCAGAGAACCAGGGTCAGGACTGAGCCACCAACCTTGAAGGTGTGACTGCCCGCTGTGCCACACACCAAGGTGCAAAACTGCTCAGCTGTGCAGCTATGAACTGTCACATTGGTGTTTTGTCATAAATAATGTACAATAACATAAATTTAAAAAAAAAATAGGAAGAGAAGCTAAAGACGGAGAACTTTCCCATCAATTCAGCAAAAATAGAATAATTCTTCCATCCACCCAGTCATCCATCCATCTTCTAATCGGTTATCCTGTCCAGGGTGATGGGGGGACTGGAAGATATCCCAGAAAGCCAGAGGGCAGAAGGGAGGGGTACACCAAGGAGGGGTGCCAGTTTGCCACAAGGCACCAACCACCACTGAGACACTTCACCACCCATCCGAAGTGTGACTAGATATACGCTCCTCCAGAAGGTGACTGATTGATTTAATGTGATAAAAACCCACTCACTCCTTTTTAGAAGAGTGACGTGCTTTGTGTGCACTTCAAAGGTTAAAGGTCACTTTTAAAAGCAAATTTCTGTGAATAGAGCTTTGAGTGTGGTGGAAACACACCACAGAAGCACCGGACCTTCACACAATCAACGGGGGCTGTATGAGCTGCTCTCCAGCTACTTCAGCTTCTCAGGTGCCCCTTCTCCTTCCATGTCCTTTCATCTCCTGCCGGGATTGTACCGAGATCCATAGCGCCATTATAAAAATGGAAGACTAACTTTGAAGCTGGTCTTTGCTCATTTTCTTTTTTGTCCTTAGACAATCGCACAGCCCTCCCTTCCCTCTCCTTTCCCCTTTATTTTTATTTTTATTTTTTGTTTTTTTCATCCTGTGCATAGATCCGCAGATCCCCTTTCATCATAAAGACGGCCGCGTTCGAGCACGCCCTGCCGTGAGCCACTCACCTTTGATCCGCCCGCTCTGCTCGGACGCCGTTTACATTCTTGTGTTTTGTGAAGTGCGGCGGACTCCGTAAAGCAGCCCCCATCTTCTATTCCACGTTGCCGGTCACTATGATCGGACGACGTCCCTATATACAAGTATGCAGACACCTTTTTATGCTCATGTTTGATGTGCATCTAAAATGCAGGCCGAGCTCTGTGACAGAACTCATTTGATAAAGTCATCTCTTCTGAGTGGTAGGGCTAGGTAGTTTTTAAGCATGCCCTGTTCAAATTTCCCCATAGATACTAAAATATAGCTTCTGAATAGTACAGTATAGCATAGCATAGTATAGTATAGTGTAGTATAGTATAGCATACTTGGGCATATATGATGGGGGATGGGGGGGGTTGTAACCCTCCCAATAATCAAAACCAGCCAATACAACCCCCTGAACCAATTTGAAAAAACACCCCCTCCCCCCCGCCAATGCTGAGCCCAGTTATGCCCTCGGTAGTATAGTATAGTACTGCATAGCAATGTTATAGCTCCTTTAGCTTGATATATAGCTGATGAAGCGCAACAAGTACAGTATAACACTACACTAGTAATGTAGACTGTAACCTTAACATCTACTGTTAATAAGTTACTGCTTAAGTTACTGTTACTGCTTTGAATAAAAGCTTCAGACAAATTAATTACCAAGCAGAATGCAAACAGTCAGAGATGGTAGTTTGGTTAAACATATTGAAATATTGAAAATCTATGCGAAAATAAGGAAACTACATACCACTAGAACAGCATGGAAGGCGTTTAAAATCTCTAGGGCTCCACTCCTTCTGTATGGCCAGCACCGCTGGGCATGCTAACCTCATTCTTACAGAAATTAATGAGTATTATGTAAACAAAATTAATTATCGTGAGGAAGCTGGTCCACTGTTCCTTCTTCTCTCAATTGTGGTGATGTTTCCTGAGATTACCTCTCAATCAATGGGATCCTTATGTATTCTATACTGACAAATTATACATTGAAACTGTATGAAATATTGAAATAAAGAAAAAAAAAAGCGAAGTACACTGGAAGATTCTAAAAGCTATTATTTGTCAAAAAAGTTTCTCTAATTCTATAGACCTTATATCCTAAAAATAGTGTTTAATTGTATATTGCTTTACAGAACTGCCATTTGAATCAGACCTGCTGCATGTCAGCAGTTTACATTATCTATAATGTACCATACGTCGCCTTATACTGGACTGTATAGTACTGTATATCTATAGTTGTGTTGAATTACAAGCAAAGCAATTTTACATCAGCACACAATAACTGGGTATCTTGGACATGTTTATAATGTTTCCAAAGGTTTACAATGAGTTTACGCTGGTGATAATAAATAGTAGGTTTTAATGAAACACAATTTCGTTCTTATCCATGTTCAGCAGAGGGTTAAGCTGGACAGGGAATCACTTTAAGTCTAGTGCACCAATGAATAATATGCCGCGAGGCGGACATTCCTGACCACACAAACTGCAGCCTGCGTTTAATTTTCATCATGTACAGCGGGAATTACCACAACCAGCGGAACGTTCTGGAACAACTTATCAGGTAGAAGGATTAGTCCTCTAACCCGAACCTTCGGATTCCTGATGTGGAGAACCTTATGAAATCTTGACCTCGAGGTGGACATTGTCATCACAGAAGATAGGTACGTGTACGATTATGACGTTCGGGATTTGTATAAAAAACGTACAGAACAAGTGTGCTGGCAAACATGCAAAATCTCAAGCTTTCAAATCAGTTACCTTATTTAACCCTCCGCAAACATCTGATAAATTTGCAGTTTGCAGATTCATTCAATGCCATTCCTTCTTTTATGGGATAAATTAACATCTCTTTACTTTATAAGTCATTATAAGTTCCGCTTCATTTAAGATACGTATTAAAATTTGAATTCCCCCTTGCTTAATTTCCTTATTTCGTTTTTTTTTAAATATAAAAGAAGAAGAAAAAAAAAAACATTTAATGGACTTGACATTGATTTTGCAGACTCGTATTGAAGGGGCCACAGTGAAGGGGGGAAGGGGTCGGAGTGACTGGATTATACTTCTCTCTGGATTGAAAAGTAACAGGAAAAGTGTGAAGAGGACTACGGCATCCTACCCAAATCGGGGTTCTGGTATCCGGAGAAGTATCGAGCGCCCGTTCGTCCTCCCGTCTAAGGAGACAGCGGCAGCGTGAGGTCCGCATCTTCACCGGACCACAAGCAAGCGGCAACGTGCGCACACCTCCGCTCGCTGCTCCCCCGCTAAAGCGCCGCTGTATTAATGCGCCCGATAGCGTGATTAATCTCCAAGCCTCGCCACCATCTGGCTGACCCAAAAAACAAAATTATGTTTTCTATTAATGATTAATACCACTGAACGTCGAAAAATGAATAAAAAACAAACCTTGAGGTTCTTTCCCCTGTTTTAAACTTCCGCGCACTCCTTCACTGATGTACATGTGAAAAAAACGTTAAATGATGAAGGCTCTCCGGTAAACTTCAAACTTTATAAGTATTTTAAATACTTTTTTGGGGACACAAATGTGGGGGGGGCTCGCCAGGCACTAGATATTATTGAGCGAAGGAGAGGAAGCAACAAAACTCCAGACAAATAGGTGTGCTTAAATAATAATGCATTGTACACTACTTTTATCTAATATCTGCTGTATATAGCCAACAGCGGAATGGTTATCATATTCTAAAAACTAAGACTTACATGCATCCAGGTAACGAAACAAAAATGTAGGAGAGCAGTAATTCATACTTAGTCTCACACACAGCATCACAATCTCACACAAACCACAATACAAAACTAATATGAACACTACTATACCTTTCATACATACACCACTATACTCTTACACACAAACAATACTATATCTTCTTACATAAACAATCATACTCTCTATTACTATCATACTTTCATGCACACAGCACTGTTCCTTTTGTACAGAGAACTATAGCTACTTATACAAACATTATATAGTTGCATGATAGAATGTGTAACATAAGTTAGTAGTATGCAAGTATATGGTAGTAATAATGTATATATGTATGCAAGTATGGTAAGTTATTAATGTCAACGAAACAAAGGTCTAATACAGGGGTGGCCAATCTTATCCGCAAAGGATTAGTGTGTATGCAGGTTTTTGGGATAACCTTTAGGTCAGCTGTTCAGCAATCAGTCCTCTAATAAGTAATCAAATAAAGGACTTGCAGTGAAAACCTGCATATACATGGATAAGACTGGCCACCCCTGGTCTAAGATATGTATGAGAGAACATTATAAATAAGTTACTTATACATATTAACTGAAATATGGAACAAGTAAAAAGGTTACAGCCGTTGCTTTCGAAGACGTAAAAAGTATGATACAGAAAAACGTCCCTATCCCACAATACAAAGCATATGCATCGTATCAAAATAAGATTGTAAATTTAATGTAAACTGATATGGCATATCAAAATAAAGGTCAATTACTGCAAACAATATACAACCTTCTTTCGCCAATACACATTAATCGGAGCGCAGAATGAACAGAATAAAATTGGAACGCCATACAATACCGTCTGGTCACAAGTGTCATCTGAGTAAAAATGCTGTTCAGGTAAACTTTAAAAGTTACCTCTAAACAGCCATACCACAGGGGAGTTTAATGTTAGGTTTGTTAAAAGTAAGGAACTAATATTTAGCCCCCGCCACCATGCAAAAAAGGAAAAACAGGATTAGAAGCCTTTTTTCTGTAATTCTGTAATGCTGGATGAAATAGCATTCTGATGTGCTGATGATATACAATCTGTTTATTTTAATGTCTTACGCTTTTAAGGTGCATCACAAATGGTTTCTGCTGCAACTCCAGAACTATTGAGAGGCTCTACGATCTCATTGGTGTAAAAAAAAAAAAAAATGGCCCATATTGAAATGGACGGAGCTCGTGCGTCTGTCTCGTTCAGACATCGACCAGAAGCGCTGTATTGATTTGTCATTACTTTCAGTGCAATATAACCAATCAGATGATAGATTATGTCCACGAACAGATTTAATTATTTCATGGTGCATCAGGTACCAGCAATCAAGAAATAAAGAAATGTCACGATAATCATATTAGAAGCATGCGGAAATAGACACTAACATTCAAATATTCCAGCTCCTGTACAAAGTTTAAATGAGCCATTTCACATTTATGTAATATTTTAATAATTTATTTCATTTACATTTTAATTACTTCGTCATAAAAAGTGTTCCAAACATGTTGCAATACATCAAGATATATTGTGGATGGTTTTTTTTTTTTTTTTTGAGAAAAATCAGCAAGCTTCCTTTTGTCAAGACTTCAGTGCAACCAATGGCAAGATGGTTAGGATTCTAAAATGTAGGACATGCTACTGTAGAATCTTTTGTCAGACTTGTTTTTAAAATCTTGTGATTCAGAACTATCATCATTGGTGGTTTTCTTGTTGTCAAAATGAGGCTCCAGACTACATGGCTCCAGTACTCTTGTGGTGTTGTACAATGGGTTTAACAGCATCCTCCTGTGTCTCTTGGACCATGTCCAGCTTTTTGAGGAACACTTTGAAGAAGCATCCGGCTGAAGCAGGCCAGATTTTGGACACAGGGACAAAGGTACACCATCTTTATTGAGATTTGAAGGATGATGTTACCTAGCAGGCATACGTGAGTCTGAGTCACGTGTTTCACACATACGACAGCACTTGCATCTTTGTGTATTACAGCCTGTGAAGAAGAAGAGCAGGCGGGAGATGGACAGCTCTGAGTATATCTCAACCGAAGCTCTCAATTTGCACTGGAGACTAGGAGCCTCTGGATCTCTTCACAGGGAGCCTTACTTTGTTATTGCTGTGCAGACAAAGCATACACTGGACCATGTGTTCAGCACCCATCGACTGATCACCCGGCAACCATGTGACCAGTGCACGTCCTACATCTGGGGCAGGGCCTACATGTGCAGCTGTGAGAATCACCTGGCAGTGCCAAACCAGGGGATTCGCACCCGTATCTCTCACCACTTTGCGTTCTGATTCTTCGTTACAGTAGTTATTTTTAATTTTTTTTTGCAGCCTGCAAAATGGCGTGTCACAAAAGGTGCATTTCGAGAATCATCAAGCACTGCTCCACCTCTGTCCCGGGAAGGACAGAGTCGCTGATGGAGGATGGAGGACGTGGAGCTGAATGGCCTCTACACAGAGGGGCTATACCAGAAGTGCAGCCTGCCACCGGTCCTCCTTCTGGGAAGGCCCTCTCAGAACTGCAGGGCCCATTTCTGTATCCATAACAATCCTGATTGTGAGCACCATGTAGACCCCCAGGCTGTGTGTCTGGAGGACTACACCATCCACACCGTCACTGGCCTGAGTAAAGAGTGGCTCCAGGAGCTGCCTCAGCTCCTTATGACGTTTGTGCTCTACAGCGCCCTCCTACGTGCCATGAGTAAGGCCTAACTGCTTCTGGAAGGAGACAGGAAGGTCAGTTTTCTTATCCGGTACTTAATGACGAAATGAAATACATCTCCACCCCCCCCCGCCCAGAGCTCCCAGAAACTCCTAAACTGGCACACATTCATGAGGTGCTGGACATGCTCCCCTTAGCCAACCTCATGACCCTGGAGAGACTGATCTTCCACATGGTCAGGTGGGATGGCATTCCTTGCTCCCTTCCCAGATGTCCTTGACAATGCACTGGACCCCGTCACGCAGAATTGTGAAGCTAGGCTCTACATATGCCTTCCTCGAGCACTGACAGTATTCTGCTTCCCAGGGTGGCCATTGAGGAAGCCCACAATCGCATGTCCACGCGCTCGCGTAGTCCTGACGCTGGGAATTCCCATGAAGTCATGAATGGCATGAAGACGACTACTATGCGAGTACTTCACCTGTCATTCTGGAACAGACCACCAAGGCTTCCAGGTTCGTTCCTCCAAAAGGCTGCAGTCTGCGTCGATCCCCCACCAAATGAATGCCTTTCCATCTTCACCATGGACGCAGGTGTCTGGAGCTCATCCTGAATGAGCAGATGAAGCGCTATGAGAAGCTGAAGGAGCCAGAGCAGCTTGAGTGTCCTGAAGCCCTGGGCCACGAAGCATCTAATGCTGAATAGGCAAGACACTAAGTGGCAGAGCCTGAGGTCGCGGATAAAATATGGCTTTTTGTGTCCCTCATTCTTACCCCTGAGATGTGCGACTGAGGAAGCTCGTGTCCTGAAGTACAGCCGAAGCCGACAGCAGATCAGGCCGCCGCCGATGATAGCGACTCCGTCAATGCAGACGCAGAGCGTGAGAATGAGGTGGATCATTGATGTCCGAAAAGAAGACATGGGGTCCCCAAACCAGCCTAGGAATTGCTGGTTTTTATATATGAAATATGAATTCGTCATTCTATATTTAATAATACACTTTGTAATAAACAGATATGTGACAAAATATGATAAATGTTGTGTATATAGACACATTTTGTACAGTATGTGTGTGACAGTATATATGTATGATTTCTATGTACTACACATATTTACTTTTATTAACATTTTTCTGAGAATATGTATGTGCAATTCATATATACAATTAAAAGGAATATATATGCATAATGAGTCATGTTAATTCACTTCGAAGTGGCGTGTTAATTATGGTCGTTTTTGTTAGTCAGTGCCTTATTATTAATTTACTTATTATAGAGCTAACTTTTTCTTCGTCAAAGCTTTGATTCCTTGGTTCGAACAACAAATGTTTCTGCTGAAAACGACCAGATATTATCTATCGGTAAAATGTCGACACTGCGTGCTCCGATACCCTCTTTCAGAAATGTATGTCCGTATTGGCCACGGTTTCAATGCAAAATGCCGTTAAGTATAATCTGTTACACATATTTGAATAGAAAAGCAAACCATTTTGTGATTAAAGAAACAATTTATTCACAATTCGAAGGCTGTTTTGGTCATTACAGATGTGGAATTCCAATTTCTTATTGAACTGAGAACAAAGAGATTATTGATAGTCATTTCTATGCATATTTGCTCCAGATGATGGAAGGCGAAGATTTCTAGGCACAGGAGATAATATGCAGGCCTATTTAAACCCGTTATTTACGCAGTTTATATACATTATGAAACAGACTGAAAAAAGTTTGGTTTTGTTATAATTAAGTTTCTTTATTACTTTCAAAAACAAGAGCACTTTGGTGATGCAGTGGGCAACACAGTAGCCTTATAGCTCAGTTCTGGGTCCAAATTCTGATCTCTCTGCAACTTTCTTATTGCAGTCCAAGCGCATGTAGCTATGTCGAAATCCATTTACAAGCAAACATGCCTTATTTGCCATTTGTGCGAGTACAGGTACGTTGGAATGCTTCTCTCGGCTAACCCTCACACGGGGTCAGCCAACGTGTAGCTCCCTTGGAGCTGAGGGGTTAAGGGCCTTGCTCAAGGGCGCACAGACACGTGACTCTTTTGCGAAGGCTGGGGCTCAAACTGGCGATCTTCTGATCTTCTGAAGATCTGCGATCTTCTGATCACAGGCGCAGAGCCTCTCGTCACCTCCTCAGAAGCAGTTCCGGCGCAAGAAGTCAGAAACCCATTTAACAATGCCAGCTCTAGCCAGGGTCATTGTTAGCCATCGTTAGCAACCGCAGTCGATTACAATGCATTATGTAGTATTTTCCGCATACAAACACCACAGGAACATGTCCACAGATAGTGGCTGGACTGTATACGTACAACTGATTTAATGAGACACTACAGCTTTCACCTCTGTTGATGAGAGGTGCAGCCATCTTGAATTCTGAGGTCAGGGCTGCAGAGGTTCCTCCGACTTTCTGAGGCGGAACTCCAGTTGAAATTTCTGACTAGCAAATTCTGACTTTCGAGTTCAAATGGAACGCACCATTAGGAAAACTGCCATCCCATCCAGGGTGTAACCCTGCCTTGTGCCCGGTGCTGCCTGGGAACAGGCTTCAGTGCTAGATAAGAGGTTCAAATATGCACGGATGAATGGATTTACATCAAGTACTGCAAATAAAAGATGTAAAATGATCAGCTTTGCAGCGATGTCGTGAAAACCGTTTTTATATCCAGTTCTGCGGTCGCATTCATTAACCATCAATGATCTCACAGTCGTTGGATCCTTGCCAGGACAAACACACATTTACAGCCTGCATAGCGTCCCTGTGCTGACCAAACCGGAAATCTCCCAAAGTGCCCCATTCATAATTGAAGGCTAAGAAATCATTTATAAGGAGGTCAGATTCCCAGATGACGGTGGAACGGAGAAGTGAGTAAAATAAACGAGAGTTGGATGTGGGTTTTACTTAGGAGATGCCCTCAACCCAGACTTGAACCCTGCAGTGGAGATGCTTCTAGGGCATGGGGGGGGGCTTTCTGGACCATTCTGCCCCTTTTGTCTTTCCGGGACATGCCTGGGAGCCCAGTGTTTCACACTCGGATTGGCCTGGCTGTGGTGGTAATCAGCCCGAGCAGATGTCCTCGACAGCTGCCGCTAATGGCTGCCCCGTGCGGGGCGGACAGGCTGAGGGGGGGCTGCCTGGCGTTCTCGCCGCTCGATGGCTCGGAAGCCAACCTCAATCAGCCTCAAATGGGGGGGTGGGGGGGGGGGGGTGAAAGGACACGACCCAACCCTGAGGTTTCGTGTCTCTGATGCAGGTGATCCGGCCTTGAGCGCGGTAAATGAGGGGTACGGCTCAGCCCGGTAAATAAACCAAGAGGTGGACGAAATTTCAGGGGGCGTTTGGTCGTTTTTTTTTTTTTTTTTTTTTAAGCATTGAAATTACTCCAGGTAACTAAGGAATGTTAATGCCGTATGCAGTATCGACGTATACATTGAAATGATGATGCCTTATTGATGTATTGGGGAGATTCTCCTTTGGCCTACCCCCCCATCTTGCTCTCCATGACAGACAGACACGGGGGGGGGGGGGGGGGGGGGGCAGGGAAGAGCAGCTGGTGGCAGCAGCATCCATGGAGCTGGGGGCTTAAGGGCTCTGCTGAAGGGCCTACAGACACGGCTATTCTGCTGATGCCGGCGTCAAACTGGCAACCTTTGGATCACGGGCACAGAGCTGCCACACGCTGCCCCCCCCCCAGGTTTACACAGATACACATACACACACATATACATATACCAGGGTTCACATGTTTCGCCCCTAATGTAATCTCACTCAAAACTTTTGATGTAACTTGGGTCCAGCACGTGATAGGGACCCTTGAATATATAAAATTGGGGGGGGGGGCAAGGTGACATTTTGTTAGGGGGAACAGAATTTCTAGATACACCCATATCCTAGTACATCTATACACACACATATAAATAATTACAAAAGCTATTACATAAAAACCAATAAATGGATTTGCTATACAATAACGTGGAAGGAAGCGCAAAATGTAGCGGTGCCGAGTGTAAAACACAGCGGGCCAGACAGAGCGGCGAAGCGGGGAGCGAGTGGCGCTTCGCGGGCGCTCGGAAGACTGCCGACCTCAGCATCAAACAGCAATAATGGGACACAACCAGGTATAACACCGCACATTAATAATTTAATTCTGTAGTCTGGACGCATACAAATATTAATAAACAATACCAAACATCCCACAAGCACGTTTTTACGAGTAAATGCAAAAATACAGAATAAGCAGCAAATATTAGCGATCTTTATAACAACTGGATTGGATAACGAGGAAACCCCATGTTGTAAAGCGGTTTATGTTCACGCATAACTGCTTCCACGTCGGAAGTTATGAGAGCTGCTTATTGTCTAATTGGAAAAAACATTTTAGTAAATAGATATTTTTCATTGTGCATGCAGGCCTAATTAACTGAACTCATTCGTTATTATAGTTGTATCTTTTGTGTACAATTGAGAGCTAGTATTTTATACTGATGATCTAGGCCTATGTCTTTATCATAACACCGTCTTTAAACCATCTTGTAGTCTCACACTATTTTGCTGATACGATGTTTTATGCAAATCGATTTGGAAAAACAACATCTGTCAAGTTTTCAAATTATGCAATTATAAACGTATTTTTACATATATGTACTTTTGTATATCATTGTTATCCTATTAGTCATAAATATTTCTTTATACGTGCTTTCTTGTGATGATCGACGCGATTTTGTTACATACAATCGATGACCTATTTAGGCGGTGTTAAGGCTATACGAATATATTAGCATCTGAATTTTATATTCACACTATCGCCCCCGCACACAATGTGTTCTGTCATCTCTATAAAACTCAGAAACAGACACCACTTCAGGTGTGCTCTACAAATAATAACCAAACAGAAGCTGCAGCGTAAAATAAAATTAAAGTCACGGCGGCTGGTTATCGCCGCCCTCCGAATGGCCATTAACGCGGCCCAAAGTGGCTGATTGAACATCCCCATTCGCCGGACCCGAAATAAGAGCGGCACCCAATTTCACATCTCATTCAGCAGAACGGGCTTATTGAATATACCGGAATTAAAATTCGCTTCCCTTACACTTCGCCCGCATGCGGCTTAATCGAGAAATAAGCGGCGATCGGGTCGCTCCGGACCGTCCTGCTGCCTGCGCCAACCGGGCCAAGACAACCCTATTGTTAAGGATAATGTGTTTTCAGGATCCCTTCTTTTTGAAGACAGCAGACATCCTCTCTTTTCAGACCTGGAAAAAAATCATTTCCTTCACCTCTAAAAAGGTACGCTTTTATTTTTAATAGCAGGCATGGATTTTTTTAAATATATTTACTTTACAGCGTTTTTAGAAACGGGAACAACTACATGTATTTATTTATTTCCCAGACGCGTTCGCCTGCAACGCCGTACAAAAAAAAGGCTGTGTAGGATTAGCTTCAGATGTCAGCAGAACGACCCACCTGCCTACGGCTGGATTAATGAGACCACCGCGGGTCATATAATTGGAGCCCAAGAAAGTATGACTTGTCGCTGTTGAAGCGATCATTTCATTATTTATTTCTTCGCTATCGCACACTCCTGGAAATCGGAAGGCTTCTCGTGCTTCCTTCTCCTGTGTTATACGTTTAGGATACAGCGCTAAATACACAGTATCACTCCGAATCCTGTAGTGTCTGAGTAATCCCTCTAAGGCAGGGGTCCGGTCGGTTTTCTGGCCCACTTGGATTCTGATGAGCCACACCTGCTCCTGGTATTTACCTGAGAACAGGTGTGGCTCATCAGAAGCCGGGTAGGATAGAAAACCTACAGTTTACCTTAATCTTCCCTCTGTCTCCATGTGAAGGTAGCTGGTGTGTCCATAGCATATCCTTCTACTCTTTAGTTCCTGCAGGGGTGATTCTGGGATTGGGGCACGAAATCAGTTTCAAACTTCAGGTTTGACTAACTACGTGAAAACCGAAAGGCTCCTGTGTTTGGCTAAGTAGTTGGGTTCATCTTGTACTTTTACTGGTTCATTTCCTTGACTGAAGGACTCATCCAGCTGTTTCACATTAACGTTAGTGACTCATGCGTGATTATAAGAGACTGACCAATCAGCACGCGGCAAGAATTCAGTGCTCAAGTGAAATCCGTGTCCTTTTAATTGGAATGGATGTAAACAGTAGTTGACAAACCCTGTCGTAGCTCATAGTCTCCCTCCTGACATGGAGTAGATGGTCACCCTAAAGAGGTGCCATAATTCCTACAGAGGTGGCCAACTTCACCATTAGCCAATGATATGTTTTGAATCGGTGAGCGACAGGGGAGGGGATACTTAGGTGGCCAATCAACTTTTAACAGGAGCCAGTGCCTCTGTGGTCCCGCCCCTATATATATCCCTGGGTGCTTGGGAAAGTCTCCAGACTGACTGAAATCTTCCACTAGATAAGTGGTTAGAGAAGATGAGTGGGTGGATGTATGTGAATCTGCTCAGTTAATAAGACACTGTGATCACCTATGGGCGACGTCTCACAAAGCCGCTCCTTCCCTAACCATTAATGACAGGTTTTTCTCGCTCTGCGCCGTGTTTTCTAACGCCCCCACAGGGGTACGATCGTCGAAGCTGCCCCCCCCCCCCCCCCTTCCCACCGCAGCCTTACAGGGTAGAATAGCTTCTGGGTGCTTTTCGGGCCCAAAATCATCAACCCTTCTATATCAAATATTCATTGGTTAAAAAAATACATTTTAGCACCTTAAGAAGTTTAGAGAAAATTAGCATAATTGGAGGAGAGATAGCTCTGCGGAGAGAGCTGCTGTGGGAGTCTTCGTCTCCGTCGCTGCAGGGGGCTTCCCTGCCACCGCAGAATATCTCCTGAATCTATATAGTGTGTCCATTTCAGAGCCAAAGACCTCTGAAGGCCCCAATTTACCATACAGTATATGTAACCTGCCATCATCTGACCCACATGTCCTCAAAGCCTGCCTGTTTTCCACAGAATAATTTCTTAATGTTGTACTATTGTGCCTGTAGGCTGTCTGGCAAATTTCCTTCATTGCTTCCGCGCCGATGTTCCAGTCGGTGACCTTTTCTTCTGTCTTTTCTCCATCCGCGGAACAGGAACTCATTAAGGGAGGCGCCTGCCAACCTTCACTCTGTTTGTCCCCCCTCTCCCGGCTCTCGCTGGCCGGTCCTGCTTGAGCCATCTTCTCATTTACCCCCGACTTGCACTTCCATTAACCTGCGAGCCTCTCCTCTCATTTCCTGCGATAACACTTGAAAGCGCGCCGAACTGGGTAATGGATTGACGGCGAGACTGGATGAAAAGACTTTTGCGGGCTGGTGGATTTTATGAGATGCTGGGGATGGAGATGAAGGGAAGTGGATGAAGGAGGTGCTTGTCATTAAGAACAGGGGCAAAGTCCTCTGGTCCTGGGATGCATACATGCACAATGTGCCTGTTTGACAACAGTCTTAAAAACCCAACCAGGTGTGAGGATTAATTGAAAAGGCATACGAATATTTATGACCAAATATAAGAAACATATATGATATGGGTTACAGGTGGAACAGAAGCTTAGTGAAAAGCAAGAAGAATTCCCTCTGTTCTCCAAAAAGGTTCCTCATAGATTATTGGACAGCTAGAAGTTCCCAGCTCCGGGTACCAAACCTGTTCTCGGGATCACCTCAGCCGTTCTGCACGGTTTGTTAAATTTCACCACCGGCTCACTTAATTAACTAAATGAGTTAAATAACTTGATGAGGTATTGATTAGCCATACGGGGTGTGCAGGTGGGTGAATAAGCAGCTAGGGGGTATTGGGTGGTTATTACAAACACCGGGGTGATGTTAGGTAAGGTTTTGAATTGCCTGAGCCGACACATTTTGACAGACATAACATCATAGTTTTACACCAACAGGAAGATCATTTAAACATTTTTTGATGGCCTACGACTTGCATATCTTATATACCATTCTCAACTCCCTTTTTGCTCTAGGGCCAAGATTTCACAATTGCCAACTAGCCTGCTAACCAGGCAGGACCCCAGAATCCAAGCAGTCTTTGATGTCAACATCGATCTACCCTGAAAACTGCCTGAAGGTTATTTAGTGTAAGGTCCCAGGTGACACTCACCATAACCAATGGAAACAGGCTCAGCTTTGATATTTTTGAATGAATGACTTCATTTAGCTAACAGCATAAATAAAACCGGCCATCTTATAAATACGACAACATAACAGATTAACAGAAACTAGAATCTATGGTACTGGGAAATGCATATGGCAGTAGAACACGTGTGTTTTGTAAGTGCTATGAAATTGCCAAGGATGCAGGTGGAGGTGGGTTTAAAGGCACTAAGGGGAGATGCACGGTCCAAGTACTGTCTGTACACTCTGTTAAGGGCAGACGGAACGGTTATATGAGCATTGAGGGAAAGCAGCAGTCTAATGAGGCAGATCTATGTGGTCCAACAGAAAAGAGTTAGAGACTCTGCAGGTCCTGGGAGGGTGGCAAGGAAGCGACGGACTTCCGAAAGATGCTGACCAGTATCATCTGGGAGGCAGCAAGCGATGGTCTCCTGAAAGCTTTATTGAAGGGTTAGTGTGACCAGTGTGTCCCAATGGCCCACATCAAGCGCGGAGTTTTATCATTGGCGCTAAATCAGAGACACGGCTAAGCTAGGAAATAGTTTACGATGCAAATCCATTGTCTTTCTTATTTCACACCGGTGATTTCAAAAACAGTAAACAATAAGTATGTATATTTCAGTTTGTTATTGTGGAATAATAAAATTTAACAGTTATTTAGGACAGTTTAATGGGCACGGTAGTCGATACGGCACTTGCTAAAATATTATGCCGCAAATACGAAACGCATTTCATTTTGACAGTTGGTTACAACTTCAGAATCATTGGCCTTCTTACCCCCCAGTGTGTAGTAAGTAAAATCTCATCCAGGTGCATAGAATCTATCACATTCCGTGATGGTGAGATTTTCATTGGACGTGACTTGCATAAAAGCAATTCTGCAGGCACCTTTATTTACCCAAGCCTCTTGCTTTGAGCTATCGGTGAGCCCATGTGTATAAGTCATCCCAGAACTCATACTTCTGTTATTTTTCTCATTATTAGATGGATTAGACAGCCGTAGGTATCCCTGTCTTAGTCGCCGGTGCACTTTCACCTCCTCAAAAGAGAAAATATTCAGTTTGATTTCAGACTAGATTATCTCGGCAGGAATTGTCTCGCACTACGGTGTAGACACGCACGCTCCCCCCTGTGCCTTCTACTCCTCGCGTGTTGACGCTGGTTGAAATTATCATTTGTGATGTTGACTTTTTCGTTCTTTTTCCGGAACGCGGTCGCGCAGAAACCAAAGCCCGCTCATTCCACGGGCTACACCCTCCCTGGAAGCAGTGTGGGGTTTTCAGACCTCTTGACCTCACGAGAACAGGCTTGAACACCACCCAGTACAAGGAAAGTGGGGGTCTGCTCTGGTTCCCCCCGATTCTTACCTCTGTTTTGCAAAACTGTACCACCCCTCACCAAACCTTCAGTCAAGAAATATTCTTTTAAAGCCGCTTTAATATCAGCATAAATAGAATTCAGTGACGCTTTGCATTGACTGCATTTTCATAATGCCTTCATAATGCATTCATAGAGCATTCATAAGCAGCATGTAGGTCTTAACAACTGAACATACTTTAACAAACATTATTCAGTATATCAAGATATTTATCTGTCACATACACAATTGTACAATACAATGGCAGAGAAAAGTTATTGGGGCAAAACAGCTCCATCACTGTGCATAAACATAAACTATAAGGGACGAAGTTATGAAAAATAATAAAATCGAGTAAAAATATAATAACAAAAATTATTGTATGATGTTTGTTATTAATGTACATTAAAGCTGTTAAGGCCTGTTGCAATATACTTACATACTGCTTATGAATGTTCTATGAATGCATTATGAAGGTGCACCGAATGTTCTATGAATGCATTATGAAGGTGCACCGAATGTTCTCTGAATGCATTATGAAGGTACAGTTAATGTAAAGCATTACCCAGAATTCTCTAAATGCATGACCACACCTCTGCTTACAACAGTCTTTATTCCTTACCTAGTCAGTGAAGAAACTGTCATGACTCACCAAATAGAGTGAAGATGAAAATATTGAAAAGCTAGTTCATTGCCCATATGGAGGCAACTGGTGCCGTTGAAAACTCATTACCATGTGTGTCATGACTTGTTTCAGATTCTGTAATGCTGAAGACGTAATTGATAATTGATTGACGTCGATGAGGTAGAGTATGCGGAATCTCTGCAGTAATGTTGCCCATTCGGGACAGACAACCTTCTACCTGTTGACTGCACTGTCTCGTGGAATTTTGCCAGGATACACCCAGAGGACCAGCCTCACGAGCAAAAAGACAGACTAACATCATGAGTCCTTCAACTGCCTATGGTGTTATCAGTGAATCGATACTCCAGCTCTTGTTCAATTTGACAAGCATCTACATGAGGAGGGGAAAAAGCAATCACTTACCACCACTGGGTCTATGATATTGACTGGCAGCGATAAGGCTGGTCCTTTTCAATCATGCAGGCCAATTGGGTTTGTAAGATTAAGGGTCGAATCATATCTAAAATGCCTATGCGCCGTTCACTCAAGAGGCTGTAATAATGGAGAGTCATATTAAACCTCGGAGTTATTTCTGTTTGGCTATATGCGGCTAGTATTAACCCCATTGTAAACACGTCAACAAAGCCGTCCACACAAAGCCTGCAGAGATGGCCCGGGCAGTCGATGCATCTGCTCGTAGATGTCTTCCTGGACCAAATGGGGACAAAGAAAATAAGTGTTTTCTGAAGACAAGATATACATCTGATGATTGCTTTTGTGCATTTCAGTCCAGGTTGTGTTTTACAATTGCGGGCAGTGGGCCGGACGCCTATGAACTCCTGGACCCGTGTCACATGACTCCAGATGTAACATGCCATGTTGCAGGACTGCACTGAGGCCCCTTGAGGTTTCCTGGCACATACTGTAAGGGACAGACTGATGATGGATGTGAGACAAAGCTGGACATGACCTCGGTGAGAGCTAAAAAAACAGCTCCTGGCAGAATTCCGGCAGTAAATCACAGGCTTAGGCCGCACCGTAAGTTTGAGTTTCCCTTTGGCATCTTTAAGAAAACAAACGTATTAATTTCAAGCATATTTACTAAGTCAAAACAGAGCCTCCTACTCATCTGTCATTGCAAAATCAGAATTGTGCACCGGCCTGCTTTATTAACGTAAAACGAACACTGAAAGCATTCTAACATATTTAATTAAAGACGCTCCCTTGGTTATGATGGTCCGTGTTACTTTATGATGGCGATTCCAATTCCGTTTTTCACTTTCGGTACATTATTCAATAAATTACATGATACCTCCCACAGTTCCATGCAATAAGTGTATATCTGTACCACCTTGCACTACCAAAACTGCAAAAAATAAAATAAAATAAAATAAAGCAGTACTTCTTCACATATGACATCAGAGGCTGATTGTTTTTCTTGACAGGAAGTGCTTATGCTTCTTCGATTTCCATTGGCGCACCTCCTGCTTTCACAGTGCTCTTCATGGCCAAGAAATAGTGCAGTAGAAGGACAATCAGCGGTGGCTTATGGGTAACAAGTCACCGCGATGATACAGGCGGTGTTTTTAAACCAGCTTGCGCTTTCTTGCTTGTTTTATGCATCTGACACGCCTCGGCGTCTGCCCATCCACCGGAGCAGCGAAAGAGCCCATTTATGGGTAATAATGGCCCTCCCCCCACCCATACCGATAGTCTCATAAGGACTGATTTCCCCCGTAATTCATGGCCAACCCAACGTGACGAGCTCCAGTAAATGCGGCAGTCGTCGGCCAATCTGCTGATGCGCTTTCCTGCTTGCGTTGGTATTTTTACCGGTAATCATGCGCTACAGCGTGTCGACGGCCCTCATTAAGATCCATTAAGAGATTTAAGCTCGGGTCCAGAGGTCGTGGCATTTCTGCAGTCCTCCTACCCCTGAAAAAAAAAAGATCTGTCACTCTTCATGGCCCCCATAAATACCTCCACTAGTCTCATACCAATCCTTGTTCCCGGAATGTTCTTAATGTTGCATTTTCTGCTCATTCAGTAGTTGTCCTATTAGGCTTTCGTTTTGTTAGATGTTCCTTACACTCGTACCTGTATATTCACTGGAAGTTCAGCCTAGATGCAGTTACACCTAGTCGGCTCCTTGACAGCATGTATGTTTGTAATGTGCTATTTTCCTCACTTAATCACCACTTTGGACAAAAGCGTCAGCTAAAGAAAATAGATATATATGTAAATATAAATGCATTTGCTGGTGGAGGTATACAGCCCTTTTCGGACTTGGAACGCTGTTCACGAAATCAAAGTGCACAGATTTGATTATGCGAATCAATTTCTGCTCCCTACTTTGCAAATCAACCAACAGACATTAAAACCTGTCTGTTTAAGTGGCTTTTTATAGACGATCTATTCTGCTGTTATCCGCCGTAAAGTGCTGTTTCTTGGTGCTGAAGAGACTATGATAAAGATGGAAATGCATTCTGTAGCCTGGCTTGAGTATGACACGCGCAGCGGTGATTTTAAATGGCTAATTTAAGAACGAATCAGGATTCAGTGTGAGCCCAGGAGAGCGGCTTTGAAGGCGCGATGGGCACAGAACTGTTCCCCTTTCCACTGACAATACATGCGGCTGGAGCAGCAGGACTGAATAAGCCTTGCAGACGTATTGTAAACACAAAGGCTCCCTGTCCAGATCTCGCTGAAGAATGGCCGCGATAGTAACTGTACCTTCGATGGAAGACCCGGCTGCCAGTATTATTAATGCTGCTGGCTTGAGTGTTGTCAAGGGAATCTCGCATTCTGCACATTCTCCAGCCAAGGTGGATGCTTTGCTGTTAGAGACGCTGAGCTCTCCCACAATAAACAATGTGACGATCATTGCGAACTCTAGTGCCCTCTAGGCAGCTCTGTGGTGCTGAGTAAATAACACCAGAGCATACAGATATCTATAATGCAGTTTAGCTCGGCTAGGACTCATATCGGAGTGTACTCTTATTCAGCCAGGTTATAATACCCGAAATATCGAATTATTTATCGAGCCAAATTGACTAAAGCAGGAGCAATTTAAACTATTACAAATGCTTTTTAAAAATTGTGAGAAATATTTAAATACGCCTATATTTATTAATTCTTGTGGGCTATGCAGTTGTGGGCTATGCAGTTGTGGGCTATACAGTTGTGGGCTATACAGTTATGTTTAGGTAAATAAACTGAAGTAATGCATGCTGTAATTTCCTTTGTCGTGGTTTTGTGTATTCATTATGTGTGTGTTTTGGGGGGGGGGGGGGGGGGGGAGATGCTTGCTGTGAATCCCATGTCAACAGTTTGTGCATGTTTTTCTTGTTGGGTGCAGTTAATTATAACCCCCTCCTCTCACAGCTAGGCCCGCGCCGCATGACAGCCAGTCACGGCATCGTTAAAAATAGTATCTACGTGTATCGGAACAGTGCCCCGTGGTTGATTTGTATTTACACTGTGAGAAAGTAAACATTTTCAGTCGTTCGGAATCTTTGCTGCCGCACGAACGAGGCCAGTGGAAATATACGGTGGCATGGCTTGCTGCTGTCGGAGGGACCGTGACAACAGTCAGCTGACAATTAAGGCATAAAGCAGACAGAGGACAAATACAATAATAAACACAAGGTACGGAAGCAAAATGAATAAATGCAAGCGACGTGATAAATAAAGCGGCCTGAGCAAATTTAAATAATACAACGCCGAATTTGAGGCACAAGAGAGGCAACATGCATCTAGGCCTACATACAGTATATTGCAGTAAGTCACTGATTTTATTAAAATACGGCAAGACAAAATAACAATTCCAATTCCAGTAAATTCTATTCCTGTTCTGTGCTGTCTGTATTAGTGTTTATTTTTTTAAGCACGCCGCTATCTACAGGCTAGTGTAAGTCAATAGTCCTGCCCGATGAGTCGATATGTCTCGCCCTTTCACCTCTATTATCGATCCGGAAAATCGACCGAGGCGCGTTTCCTCATTTTATTATTGCTACATCTTTGACAGCTTTGACTCACAGTATCAGGGACTTATTTGATGCATTATGGTTTTGGACAGAGTTCCCCGGGGCCAGAACCCGGGGGTGGATCACGGGAACACGATCTGCAATTGAATAAGAGGAATGACAGCTTTATGTCTCTGCCGGGACCCCGGCACGTCCCGCCCGGACCAGATAGCGCTCATTCTGAGGACAGTCAAACTGAGCAAAGTCCCAGACCAAACAGAAGGTCATTTCCTTGCCTTTCTTCTCCTGGACACTGGAGGATTGGTAGGGATGGAGTGATGGGTTTTTGGGTGGGGGGTGGATAATAATCATAATCTTGTCCCATGTGAGATGGCGGACTTGGTTGATTCTCCCCGCTTGCTCACGTCCCCGCTGTTGCAGGAGCGGCTGGGAAGGTGCAGACTGCGGCGGGAGGAGATTAAGCTTTGGGGGGGGGGGGCGGCATGTGGT
>JAODLC010000004.1:6645-25276 GCA_026781145.1 Hippopotamyrus pictus
TTGGGCAAATCAAGCAATTTCCTGAGGATTCTCTTCATTGACTTCTCCAGTGCACTGAACACTATTCCTGTTTGATCTTCCTACTACAGACTTCAGGTACTGCTCCAGATCATGCCACCCTCTGAAGTTCTCTGATATTTTTCCAATTGTGAGAAGTATCAATGAAGGAAAGGAAAATGAGTACAGGATTAGTGGAGAATGTTGTTTGGCCGGTGTAAGAAGAATCACCTACAGATCAGTGTCTGGAAGACTTAATGACTTCTGGGACCACCCAAGGAGAGTGCAGGATTGGCACAGTGCTATGAATATATGAGCATACCCAGCAATGATGACCTGGACTGGCATGATGACACAGCGTCTATAGGACAGTGCAGAGTAGGGTGCATTTCCTAAGGAAGATGAAGCCCTTTGGTGTGTGCAGTGATATCAATGATATTATGCTCAAGGCTGAAAGAAACTTTTGGGAAAAGCTAACTCTGTCAGATAAGAGAGTCTGGACTCCTTGGTGGTTATTCTGGTGTCCCAGTGTACTCCAATCTGAGTAATATAGCCCATACTCTCAACAGTCCATCCATATATTTTCTGAAACCACTTGTCCTGTTCAGGGTTGAGGGGGTCTGTAGCCTATGGGCACAAGGCAGGGAACAATCCAGGATGGGGCACCAGCCCATCGCAGGTTGCATAATCACACACCAGTCACTCACACATGCATAACTACAGGCAATTTGGGAACTTCAATTAGCCTCAGAATGTTTTTGGACTGTGGGGGGAAATCAGGAGGAAACCCCATGACGATACATGGAGAACATGCAAACTCCACACACACGGAGCCATATTGGAGGCTCAAACCCTGGTCTACTGTGCCCCACCACTCAGCAGTCTGCCCACTTAATTGTATTATTAAAAAAAAATGGCTAAGACAGTAATTTAAAAAGATTCCACTTATATACTGTACCTGGGGGATGATAGTGATGCGGGACCTCAAGTCATGCAGTCCTACTTCTGCAATGTTGATGCCATCAATGTAGATCATCCCCTTTGAAGCCTCTAGGATCCTGAAGATGCCGAGGGCCAGAGATGATTTTCCCGCCCCTGTCCTTCCAACAATTCCAACCTAGGCAGGAATGACAGAAAATAGGTGGATGTGGAAGTTGCTGCAAATGTTCAGTTCAAAGCTGCAATTTGAGGACTGCCTACTACAGACCTTCTCTCTCTCCTGGATGCTCAGAGAGATGTCCTTGAGAGCCCAGTCCAAACCCCTGCGATACTGTAGGCCATACCCCTGAAACACTATAGTCCCTGCCTGGGGCCAGGTTACAGGAAGAGAAATGTTCTCTGTTGTCCAGGGTGCCTGAGGGAAACAATGTTATAGTTTCATTAGGACAAAGTCTCTCCAGACTCAAGCACTTGCTATACCATGGATTTGGGAGAAAAGTCCACATCTTGGGACACTCTTGCCTCTTTTGAGGTGTCTGCGTACTCTTTTACCCTCTCCACAGATACAATGTTGTTTTCCACGTCAGTCCAGGAGCGCACAATCCAGCTTAGGATGTCTGTCACCTGTAGCACATGATATCATGGGATGTCATTATTTGTCCTTCGTTGTAAATATATTTCTGCACGTGATTAAAAACAGCAATAAGATCTTTCTAACCTGTAAGCAATGAGACACAGCCAATCCCACAATTCCAGGACTCAGGGTGTCCTTACCCATAACAGATAGGATGGAGGCTGCAAGGACTAAGACATTGCCAAGGAACTCAAGATTCACGGCCAACCACCTACAAAATGACATCAGTGAGTGAGAGTTGGCTGGGCGATGTTTGATGATGCAAACATCTGGGACACAATCCCATATTGACTGAATGAATGACAGGGGAGTTTTCCAAGCTTCATATTTTTCACAACTCTAACCTCGTGGCCACAAATCGAGGGAAGTAGGATGTCTGGTTGTGGTCAACTCTGGAGTTGGCCTCTGAGATGAACCTGGACTGCTCTCCAAAGGCCCGGATAACACTAGCCCCCTGCACAGTCTCATTGAAGTGGGTGTAGATGGGGGAGCGGCTTACAGACTCCAGACGACGCAGCTGACAGGATGTCGCCACGTAGAAACTCTAGAGCAGAGAGGAGGATTGAGCTTATTGAATGTGTTTGGAAAAATAATGGGCTCAAAAATGTGCCTTCAAGGAACCTCTACCAGGAGCCTTGTGGTTTAAAGCCCTGCTGATATCTGCTGCTGTCAGCACTGTGTGAAACCATGCAGGTGGAAAGTCCAGAAAGTACAAATCCAGTCCAAGATTTTGTGTCAACCAACCAGTTGAGTATAAGGAATCACAGTCACAGAGTACTCAACTGGTTGGTTGAAACAAAATCTTGGAATGGATTTGTCCCTTCAGGATCTGAACTTTCTACTGCTAATAAATATCAAAATCCATTCCTGTTGGGCCGACATCTCCTGCATACCTGGATGAAGGCGTAGAAGAGGGTGAGGGGAAGTATAACAACCACCGTGAAGGGCGTTGCTAAAAGCACGATAATGCAGACTTCCAGCAGCTTGAACAAGTAGCCGAGCATCATCTTCAGCCCTTCGGGAATCATGCAGTCAATGGCATCCACCTCCTTGGAGAAGCGGTTGAGGAGGTTGCCGCTGGGAGTTCTCTCGAAGAAGGACATTGGGGAGAGCAGGACATTGTTCAGGAGGTCCAGGTGAAGGTAACGAGAGGCTATGATTCCTCCTACTGAGATGGCCACCATGGTACCAAAACCTGCCAGTCCTGAAATGCGTAGGACAAAGAGTAGGTCAACACCAGATAGTCATTCTTTCTTCTCTAGCTCTTTGAGGGTATCGTGTTAAATAAGAGTTTTCCAACCTTGTGCGATTCCAAGAGCTCCAAAAACCCCCAGCTTGAAGTCCATGTCTGTCTGAGTACCATTGATTACGGGGTCGTCGGCCCACAAGCTGAGCCAGTAATTGTAGGTTAAGGAAGCAGCCTGCTGGACAGCATACAAGAAGATGATTGGCAAGATGAGTGTCAAACCGATGGTCCTGAAGTAATCCACGTACATCTCCAGTTTCACCTGTGAAGATCCAGAACAAAGTTCCAGGGTTATTACAGTGATCTTACCATTTATTTGGAAATCCTATTTAGTTACAAATAAAAATACTACCCACATTTCAATTGAATGTTTTCAATTATTATTCCTACTAACTAATTGACATGACTAATGAACCCACCCTTCCAGTATGGGCTCGGTCAGCCTCGGTCAGTTTGCCCAAATCTTCTTTGATTGGATCCCAATCAGTATTGGATATGGACTCCATGTTCTGTAAGCTGGTACTGCCCTTATCACCACTGGAGGGGAACAGAGTTATACTTTTTAATCTTATACCTCATGTTGGGGTGGTAATTGAGATTTGTACCTAATACCTAATAATCGAGATGTTACCTAATTAGCTGTTCCTGGGAAAGGTCTCTAGAAACAAACACAGAGTTGGCTATGCTGAGCCGGGAGGAAGACTTCTTGGTACCTGGCATGTGTCACAAAATTAAACCATTTCAAAATGTCATTTCCTCAGCTGCAGTGTAGGGATCTGAATCTTTCTGGTACAATGGGGTTCCTCCAACCTTGGCAGGCAGGGCTCTCTTTGTAATCAGCACCAGTGCTAACAAAGGCACGTATGAAGTCTGCGAAGGCGCCCTGACGGCCGAGCAGCTCCAGGTATGAGCCCGTCTCGGTGATCTCGCCGTCCACCATGACCAGGATCAGGTCGGCCTGCGGCAGGAAGCTCAGGCCATGCGTGACCAGGATGCGCGTCTGTGTGTACAAACATGCAAGTCCATCAAACAAGACTCAAAGCACTCTCATTATGAACATGATTGAATTAATGCACTGTTTTTAAATGCATGGGTAAGTTTTCAAGGAAACTACCTTGTCTTTCAAAAGGCCTTTGGGCCCAATGACCTTATCGAAGATATGTTGGCCCACATGAGCATCCACAGCTGACAGAGGGTCATCTAGCAGATAAATATCAGTCTTCCTGTAGACGGCACGTGCCAGGCTAACCCGCTGTTTCTGTCCCCCAGACAAGTTCAAGCCCTGTGGTGAAGCCATGACAGCATCAGCCCCAGTATCACACTCAAGGGACCAAAGAACAAGTAATATTTGCTAAAATAGGTCAGGAACCTCAGTGGCCTTACCTTCTCACCAATCTCAGTGGCATCCCCAGCAGGCAGGATCTTCAGGTCGGGTCTAAGAGCACAAGCCTCCACTACTTGCTGGTACCAGCTCTCTTTCTTCTCGAGCCCAAAGGTGATGTTGTCCCGCAGGCATGCATTCTGGATCCAAGCCTGCTGGGGCACATAGGCCATGGAGCCCTGAAAGGAACCAACAGAATCCTATTTAATTTCTTATGCCAACCCCATGACATATCGACCCTGTGATGGGGAAAGTCGCGATGCAGAAAGTGTATAAGCTGAAACCCTGATCTTTAGAAATGGATCCCAAAGACCTCCAGTTCAGAGACCAGGTCTTCTTGTAGTTTGGACCATTCCCTGCCCACA
Source organism: Hippopotamyrus pictus (assembly GCA_026781145.1). Taxonomy (NCBI): domain Eukaryota; kingdom Metazoa; phylum Chordata; class Actinopteri; order Osteoglossiformes; family Mormyridae; genus Hippopotamyrus; species Hippopotamyrus pictus. The sequence continues at coordinate 11,208 of JAODLC010000004.1, forward strand.
GCAAGTCCCAGGTATAAACATCTTTCCTACATCCTGCTACATCCTACCAGAATGATCGCAGTGACAGACCTTTAGACAGACACGGCCGCTCCGCTTCTCCATCTCCCCAAGCAAGGCTGAGAGCAGGGAGGACTTCCCACTACCCACGTGACCAACCACCGCCACCAGGGAGCCTCCCGGAATGCGGGCACTGATCCTACAATCAGAGACACCAGAAAAATGCATGAAGGTACAGCATGCTGTCCCAGCTGCAGTGGTTTGGCTCTGTGCCAAGTGACCTGGACACCTGAACTGTCTTCCACACACAGGCCTTGCAGAGCACTTCACAACATAGAAAGTCTTAGGAACTAGAGAATGTCATTCATCCAGATGTTGACTGGTGACGTCAGTGAATTTTAAGGCTGAATTAAAGTTCCACTACATTCATCCCAAGCAAGAAACTAACATTAAAGAAACATGTATCAGCCAGATGCATTCTTTGGAGTTCGCGGGTCTTACCTCTTGAGACAAGGAGGGCCCTCTTTAGACCAGCTGAAAGTGCCATTGTCTACTGTCACCCCATCTCCACCTGAGTCAGCTATATAGAATATGTCACAATGGTCAAAAAATAACTAGGCAATTATTTTCAGCACAATTTTCTGAACAAAAGACATTTCTACTAGGTAAATATAGTAGATACATCTTGAGATACAAAACTCTCACAGAATTTCTTTGTTAAATCTGCAAAATCACTAACCATCTGTAACTGTGAGATATCTAATTAGTTTACTTTTCAAAATGGCTGGTTCTTTTTCTTGGGGCTGTCTGGAGACCTGTGGACTATTTTGATTGTATGTTGGCTTTTACCTCAACCATGATCTTACTTCAGCAATGAAGTTTTTTTTCCACAGCTGGCACTAGCGAATATTTTTTTAAGGAAAGGCCTTTGTAGGTTTCTGAATCAGACCAGTTCTTTACCACAGTACTGTTAATGTCATTCTAATACATTTTCAGCAGTGGTATCAAGCATTGTTATGTCAAACTGTGGAAACTGTTGCATGTTTCTGTCACATGGGAAACTTTCTGATCTCACTTCCTCATTCTCACCAGGACTGCAGGGCACCTTCTCCACAGCATCTGACTTCAGCTCCTCCTGACAAAGGAATTTCCCAAGGCGCCTCAGCGAGACCACAGCCTGAAATGCAGGAGAAGTTCAGTGATCTCCGTGCCCTGGTGGTTTTACAAATAGCTGAAGTCATATTATGTTTGTGATGTCCATCACTCCTTTGGCTGGTAATTGTGGTTGCTTGTGTGTGCTGGTGGCGATTGCTGTTTAACTAGTGCTCCTTCACTAATGCTCTTCACTAGCAGTATCTGACTAGCATTACTTAAGCAGATTAATACTCTTTAACTTGTTTTCTTTGACTAGTGCTCTTAGATTAGCATTCTTTGCGTACTAGTCTGATTAGTGATTAGCGATCAGTGATCATTGGTAAGCGTTCTGTGATTAACACTAATTAAGTAGGGTTCTTTGACTATCTCTCTTTGACTAATGCTCTTTGACTATTGCTTCTTTGACTAACACACTTTGACCTCACCTGCATGGTGGTGCTGATGGCAAAGGGCAGCTGGCTCAGGGGGGTCTTGAGGATGTTGATCAGTGCCATGGTGACAAAGACCTTCTGGGCATCCAGCACATTTTTTGGGTCGGTCAACACATAGACGCTAAACATGGCGAAGGCCATCTGGGGGGAGAGCAGAGACGGATCCATTGTCCCACACTCCACTCATGATCACAGAGCAATGAAAGTCCTCATACTGCGATAAAGAACTGCAGGTTGCTTGGGGGTGAGGGACTTATGATCATACCACTCTTACTGTTGTGAGTAAATCTTAACTGTATAAATCAGTAAATAAAACTGTAAATTGTAAACTGCATAAAACTGGATAAAAGAGACTACTGAGGAAAAGAAAAATAATCTTACGAGAAAAGAGGAGGAGTTGAAGGAGGCGAGAGAGACGGAGTAGAGGATCTGGGATTTCTTCAGAGCTGCTAACTCCTTTTCTCTGCAGTCCCAGATTTGGCCCAGAAAGGCTTTTTCCCAAGCATAGAACTTCAAGATCTTTATTCCGCTCAGGATCTCATTCATCAGCTTGATGCGGCGGTCCGTGAACTTCATCTGCATCTCCTGAAGAAGAGTCGAAACCCCACCCAGGACGGTCACTGCAGGAATCATCATGTGAATCTCCATACATCAAAAAAAGACGATATGTGTGCAGATGCGCGTTCCCCGCGATGGACCAGAATCCCGTCCAGAGCGTTTCCCAGCTCTACTGGGTAAGAGTTTCGAGGACCAAGGGATGGAAGGAAATGAAGAAAGCCAGAATGGCGGTTAAAACTAATTATAATTAACATTTCCAATTTAAAGCACTGATTTCCTGCCTGTCGCTTGAAGTACTATAAATAAGAAATTAATTTTTTATGAGTCATTTGTGGCTGTTATGTTTTTTTTAAGGGCAAAATGGGGAAGTTGCAGGATGAAAAATACACACGCAGCCCGCAGGGTGGCCTGGCAGCGCTCTAGCCGCCCTGGTTTTATTGGATCCAGCTGCAGGGCGCCAGCTAAAATGGGATCACGTTGGGTGCGAGGACGCGTGCTGCGGGGGCGCCCACCTCACCCCTCTCTGTCTGGCTCTTTGGTGGGGTGGGGGGGGACGGCCTTACCTGAAGCTTGCTCCGTTTTTTAGCAATGAAGCCGTTCAGGGGGAAGATGAGGATGACGACTGTGATGCCGGCCAGGGCAGACGGACCCAGCTGCTGTTGGAGGGTGCAGAGAGGGAGAGGTGGCTGCTGAGTTGCCGTGATAGAGCCACTTTCTCCACCCTCACCATTTTCATCCCCTCCTGACATTCATAGCAAGTTCTCCCATTGTCCTCCCTCCCAAACCTCTACCAATCCCCAAAAGCACAGTCCGGGTAGTTGAGGCTGAGAGAAGGTTTACCTGCCAGAGGAAGAAGAGGCACAGGGCAATCTCCACCGGAGCGATCCACATGGCGTTGAAGTACACAACAAAGTCCATGAGCTTCTGAGTGTCGGCAGACACCAGATTGATGATCTCCCCCACGGTACTTGTCCGGCGTGCGGCGCTGTTGATCACCAGAGTCTGGGGGGAAGGAGACATGACAGAAAAGTCAGTGTCTTGGCTTCTGGGATACGAGGCTCCATCCCGTTTGTCCGTGAAGACACACCTTCCTGTAGACCAGCCCCATGACGGCCGTCTTTACTCTCATGCCCACGGTGAAGCAGGCATACATGTACTGGTGGCGGAACAACGACTGGAGGCACAGCAGCAGGAACATCGCCGCGGCGTAGAAGTAGCCTTTCCACAAGGGGGCGTCCTGCTCCCTCATGAATCCCAGCAGCGGGCTGTGGAGTGTAACATCGGTGAGGTATCACCAAGAGGAGTACAAGGGTTTGAAGAGTGAAGGGGGGGGGGTGTTCCTCTGCTCAGGTCTGAGGATAAGGCATCTATTTGGGAATCTTTGCCCAGCTACCGGATGTGAGGGCTGGCCTGCGAAATTATGCTGATGGGGGAAGAATTTGCCACATCCCTGTGATATCATTGAAATAAATGTGAGCCTGGCAGAGCTTAGCACTACCTAACATAGCATAGTAGTGCCTTGCATACCCTACCACAGCTTAGCAGAGCCTAGCATACCCTACCAGAGCCTAGCATACCCTATGTATCAGAGTCTAGCATAGACTAATATAGTGGTGTAGAGCATTGCATACCCTACTATAGCTTAGCAGAGCCTAGCTTAGAGTAGCACACACCAGCAAGGTGTAGTATGCCTGCATCTCGCATGCATCAGTCCCAGTCTTGCTGCCGCCAGCTGGCCTAGCCTGATGACGTGGTCTTGATCCCTAACCCCTCTCCCCAGTCTCTCGTTCATCCATTGGTCGCTGAGTGGGAATAAAGCACCACAGCAGCCCTGTGTTCCATCTCACCTGAGCACCTGTGGAATGGAGAACAGGAAAGCGTCGTGGGCCAGCAGGCACAGCGCCCCTAACAGGAAGCGGGGCCCGAAGCGCCGGGCGAGGGTGCGCAGCAGGTGAAGCCCCGAGCTCTGCTCCTTCTGCAGTTTCCTGAGCAGCTGGGGCTGCTCCGCCAGCCTATAGCCCTGCGGTGCACTTACGTGTAGCGCCCCCTCCTGCCTGCCAGTGGACACAAACGTTCAGATTTGCCATTGGTGACTTCCGATCTGGAATTTTAATGAATCCATGTGGTGTGTTGTGTTTATGTGTGTGAATAGAAGAAGCGTTAGCCTCTAAAATGGTGTACATGATAACAGCCTGGAAGGTATGATAAATACCCCCTTTACTGTCTGTTTAATTACCTCCTGCTTAGACATGTTGCTGAAATGATGACGAGGTTTGATTACTGAATGGCGAGCAGCCGTTACTCTGGCGATAGGTATCGGGTTTTTACCGCTGAAGCCTGGCACACCCCTCGCTCCAGGCCTCCTTCATGCCCCAGATGATGTGCCCTGAAGTGTCCTCCTGCCTCAGGGTCCACAGGTCCTCCACTTGGAGGGGTTGCCGGTACCCCTTCACCACCAGCCTGAGGGCCACACATCAGAGTCAGTCAAGCTGCTGAAAGGACGTGGTTCACCGGCCGGCCCACATTCTGGGACCACTTGCCTCAACGTTGAGTCATAGCATGTTTATTCTTGTTGGTTTTTTTTTTTATGTTATTGTTGTTTGGTTGTTGTTGATGTTGGGGTAGGAAAAGCTGCTCACCCTGTGAACCACCAGAAGAGAACCTTCGACAAGAAAGATGCATCCTGGACCGGACAGGGATTCTGCAAACATCAAATACGGATTTGTTAAGGACCACTCCTAGTGGGGCGGAGCCACCCCCCAAGTGACGATCGGTGCTCTCATTCGGTGATCCCGCACCTTGACAGAGACAGGCTTCGCGGTACTGGGGCGTCGGTCCGAGAAGCAGACAAGGACCAGCTGGGCCAGCTGGAAGGAGAAGTAACCGAAGAAGGCCAGGTAGCGCAGGGCGTACACCGAGACGTCCTGAAGCGCAAGTGGAACAAGACAGACCATAGGTCAACGCAGAGAGTAGCATAATGCTCATTGGCAGAACATGGTGTCAAGAGGATGTTCATTGGCTGAGGCAGCAAAATTATGGTCATTAGGTGAGACAGAGGTTTAGTGGTTCTGAGACGGGACACGTGGCCATGCTCATTGGCTAAGTTAGTGAGAGGTAACAGTAGACCTCATTAGCCTAGGAACGTGCCTTATCTTTACTGTATCGACTGCAGTGATATGTACCACGCAGAATAGCTCTGTAAATATTTGCAGAAAGACTTTCTTAGCTTGTAATTACATCTTTATAATGTATGTGCTTTAATGGGTTTGTGCATTGCCTCCCTAAGGGTGCAGCTGTGGCTTATACTCAGGAATCTCACTGTTTACAGTGGCAACACCATTCACCATGTCTTAGTCTACACTTGTATCCTTTTTTTATTTCATGTTCCTTAAATCAATAAGAAATTGCTGTTTGTCTGTATTTGTGCCATCGTTCTGTTTTCTAAAGAATCCCAGCAAGAAGGTTTGTTTCCCAGGCTGGAAAAGCCCCACATTAAACAAACGTTAAAACAAGTACAATGAAAAAAAAAAAAAAAAAAAAAAAAAAACCCTGGTTATTTCCTTGCGGATAAATGAAATACCACACTGCATGCAACACTCTTCCGCGAAGCCTCATTAGTCATTAGAGAGCAGCGAAAACTTATACTGCCCAGTGTCGGGGCTCTTCTCCTGCCGGGTCCGTCACCGCAAGCTCCGCCCATTACTTCCTGTCATACCATATCGACTCATTTCCTGCCCCCTGCCGCAGCCGCCGTGCAGAGGATCTTAGGGGGTGATTAACGCTTTACGCTACAACGCGCCAAAACCTCAGACCCATGCGAGTGGGATGCATTATAGGTTTTTTTTTTTTTTTTAACAGTCTGCTATGATTGGCTGATCTTGTGATTTGCTGCCACTCGCACAGTGTGGCCCGGTGCCAAATCCGGTGATTCACGAGGCCCGTTTGGGCACAAACATGCAGCACACCGGCTCTATATGTCTATATACACGTAAATTAGGCCCGGGTGCCAGGATGTAACGCTTCCAAGTCACGCTATATATAAATTGAGAGCCTGTGGTTACAAACATCATCTGCTATCGGAGCGACTCGAAAACCGGCGGCTAAATTAAACTCTGGAGGGTGTCCGCTAACCCTGGCGCTTGCTCACGGCTACAGGCTACCGAGTCTCTCCAAACAGCGGGTCAAGCACTGATTCTCCCACAGCAACATGAACTAAACCCACTGCCCCTGGTAAACAGACCATCCCTGGGGGAAAATGGAAGGCCGTGCTGGGCGGAGGCAGCCCCCGGGGGACGTGGCGGAGGGCGACCTCACGCCGGCCGCAGACAAAACAGGCACAGCTGCCGCCCGTGGTCAGAATATGTAGGTCAGTTTGTTTTGGACTGAACCGAGCCACATGGTGAACTCTGCACCTAAGGACCACGAGCAAACCGCTTCTGTTTTGCAGATTGTTGAAGGAATGCTTGAGCCAAAAGATGGAGAGTGTAGGGATTGTCATTACTCTATATGTAGGTGCTGTTCAGTTAACATCGCGGGCCACAGGTTATTGTTGGCCAACCTCTTTGCCCCTAGGGCTGTTCGAGTCAAGGTCCCAGAATGCACTGCAGCCTTTTAATAGCTCTGCGATGCTTCCTCCCACAGCCTGTCGGGGTAGCTGTGGATCGCCACATGCTTGATTCTCTACAGACGCGGTCGAGCCTAACAAAGGCAGGCATTTAGCACGTAGTCAGGCTTACACTTTCCAACTCTGCCCACGGGCTTGGCATAGAGAGGCCTTCCTCAAGGTTTGGGTTGCACCGGACTCCCTACAGTCAGTACAGGGGGCGATTAAAACCCCAGCGCCATTTTCCCCGGTCATCTTGACTTATTAGCCATATAAAAGGTCATAAAGGTAGCAGCCGCTCGTCTTGTCCACCGTCGATGGAACGTTTATGCAAAAACAGAGGCTTCAATGAAAATACAGCTATTTATGGTTTAGTAGGCACATGTGTCTCTGTATGTGTTTATAAAAGCCGGCTTATTTGTCTAATACAGATGACCGGGGAGACGCCTCTGTGGGAGAAATGGGACGGGTGACGAGGGGAAGCTCCGAGTGACAGGCAACTCTGTCAGTTCCTGAAGGAGGGACCCCCCAGCCCCTAGCAATGACCGTGCCGCCACAACTGACAACACAGACTAGGAAGCAGGAAGATGAGCAGCTCCAGATCAGAGGGCGATGAAGCTGCACAAACAGGAAGGAATGGGAGGGGTCGCATGGGAATGAGACAACTGGCACGGGAAGCAGCAACAACAGCAGCCTGGGCCTCCCTCAGGCAGCGCTGGAAAAGCCCAGGGAGATGGAGGCAGATTCTGGAGGCTTTGGGGAAAGTCCCACAAGAGTGACCAGAGGTCAAGGACAAAGCCATGGCCCATTTTCTAAAAGTTAGGGTTTGGAACCCCTCACCTCCTGGATGGCGAGCTGGATCTTTGCCCGCAACGGCACCAGGGAGCACAGCACGGCCAGCAGCCAGAAGATGAAGAGGATGACGGATGAGCGACAGCCCTTGGTCCTCTCCAGATGGACCACGCTGATAGCCAGGACCTACGGGGGGGAGGGGGGAGACATCAGCCATGCGGCAGCAGAGACTTCAGAGACTTGGGGGGGTTGGGCATTGGCGGAGTTTCCTGTGGACCAGCCTAGTAGCGGTTTGGGGAGCAGCCATTAGGGAAATTCATAGCTCATTTCATCAGACCATAAACAGACTGTAATGGTACAGCAGATGGTATGGGGCTCATTGATACCAAGAAGTAAACATGGGATGAAAAATAAGGTCCTATATTTTTAGTACTCCAAAGGATTACTCATTGGCTATAGACATCGTACGTGAATGCGTGTGATATTATCCAGATCAGTGTTTCTCAACCTGGCAACCTGGTCCACAGGCACCTCCAGACGGTACTTTTTTGCACCCTTTCAGCTCCCTGCCAGACAGTCCACATTTTTGCTCCTTCCCAACCCACCCCATCAAAAATGTGGTCTGTGGTGCCCTGAGTACCAGTTTAAGAAACACTGGCCCAGATGATACCTGCACTGTGCTTCTGATGTTTACAGAGATACATGCATTTCTGTATTTCTGTAGCATAATCTTGCCCTTTACATTTTCAGTTTTGGTCTGGATCTCTAAGTATGTTGAAATTTGTGACATTTTTATCTTTTGTAAGTAGACAGGGAAAACTGTAAGCTATTGTCGCTCCAGCTCACTCCCTGCAGAAATATTCTGGTGGTTTTGTTCAGTAAACAAATACAGCTTCTGTCTGTGGTCTGCAGCTGAAAGAGGCACGTTTTCTTTAAGAGGTTCCCAAAAAGTTACAGAATGTGACCTTCATGTTCCCAAGGGTCCATTTCCATTTGAACCTGTCATAGATGTTTTACTGCTAATTGGCCTTAATATAAAGCAGTCTGTGGCTAGCAAAAGGTTCAATAGAACAATATCCTTGCGGTGATGTTATAAATGAGTTAGAAAAGGTCAGTGGGCATTACCATGGTGAGGCTGCGAATCACAGGGCTAATCAGGAACACTATGTGCTTCTGTATCTCCTGGTTCTTCTCCAGTAGGATGTAGAAGAACTCCACGAAACCAAAGGAGGCCAGGCCAAGCCCCAGGACCTGAGCAAAAGCAGAAACTGAGGACTGGAATACATACACATCGGTTTACTTTCTGGCATGCCTTTGGAGTTCTAGTAAAATGTGAAAAATAGCACACCTGCTGGTAGATGTGAGTATTGCAGGTTTCAGCTCGTGTGCCTGAGCATTATCTATGGTGACCGTGTCCAGTAGACACCATCCTGCTGTTAAACCTGCCTTTTCTACCGACTCACCATTTTGGCCCAGCACAGGCTGGTCAGGTCTATGTATCCACGGTCATTGCAGCTGAGGTACAGCATGTAGAAGGGTGCACACACCCAGAGGTAGATGCAGGGAGCCCACACCAGCACTGTGTGCTGGAAGCACTGGGTCAGGTCTGGGTTGTGTGTGTACCACGTCTGGTTCCAGTCCTGAAACAGAGCCAGCGGGTGCGAGTGTCAGGTATATGGTCAAGGAATCTGTGAACTGCAGCAAGTAGACATTCCCCGCTTATTGACAGGTTTCATGCTTAGAGCCCATACCCTTCTGGGGCAGACTGAGTCCCACACAGGTGGCTAACCATAAAGCCAAATGGGTCTGCCTCAGTACCAGTTGATGCCCATGTGGTGCATCACCACCGACACCCCCTCTCTGAGACAAACTGATACTGGCTGGCTAAGCCGGCGCCCGCTCAGAAGATGGCGCCCTAGGCGGTTGCCTATGTCACCTAATCGGTTGACTGGCACAGAAGAGCTCCCTGACAGGCGTAGGACAGTGAGCTGACAGCAAACAAAAAAATGAACATCAGGTTCCCAGCAAGTTCATAAAGATTAGCTCATGGCTTGTTATTTGTTTTATGCTGTATTTCAGGTTTTTGTATGTTATGTATGAGCCCCTCCCCCCCCCCATCTACGTCTGATATAAATGTGAATGTAAACATTTATTTATTTATTTGAGAATATGTATATAAGTCGTAATTAAAGTTGTCCTCTGATGAGGGGGGGTGGTGGTGGGCAAAAAAAAAAAAGATTAGCTCATGGGAGTTTTACTTACACAATGTTTTGAGGGCAGAACGAAAAATTATTGTTTCAAAGAGATAAGCAATCAAATCTTGATCAGATGTCAGACCAACCAATCAGATGTCTTGGTCCTGCCTCCTAAAATTGCTTGGACCTACCTCCTCTAACTCTGATTGGTTGTCTCTCTGAACCAATCGTTTTGCATTATGCCCTCAGAACATTTTCGTGTGAGTAAAACTCCCTTAGAGCCAAAGATTAGCTTTGAATAAGAGAACATAGTTCTGGCAGATCTTACATTCAGAGAAAGCAAGGTCAGCCCCTCCCTGGAGAAGGTTTAAGAGCTTTGTTGAAGGTGAAATCATACTTCTGAGACTGGAATTTGTACCAGTGACCTTCTTAATCACAACACCCAGTCCTAATCCACTGGGTCACACACCTCATAATTCCTGGGCTGTTTTACATCCGGAGGGATGTGAGTCTCGCCTTTGTTACATCCAGAGGGATGTGAGTCTCACTGGCCCGTCTTTGTTGTGCGGCTGTCAAACCGCAGGTTGGCAGGCTGAGCCACACCTTATTTATAGCAGCACCAATGCTTTTCGCAGCTCCATCTCAAACCCCCTTCGGTCCTGTGAGTGCGGCTTTTCATTGGTAAGATTACGGCAATGCTAAAAGCGCATTATAAACGCAGGCAGGTGGCGGTACCTGAGTGTCAGGCGTGTGGCGCGGAGCTTCACAGCGAAGTGTCAGCTAAACATGACTAATTATGATGATATAATTATGATTGCATTTAATGAGTGGACAGTGCACTAATAACTGAAGCGTTAATATCTATAATCTTAAAAAGTAAACATTATTCCAATTAAAATTGCAATCTGCCAAAATTCAGAAAAATGGATATATTTAACTAGGTATAAAGTCTGAATGTGTGATTTTGTATTTGTTGTTCCCAATCCCTTTAACTTGGGGTTGCTGTACCTTCTGGCCTGAGATGCCCCAGTTAATACTTAAAGTTAATTTTTATGGGCAAACTTTTTTTTCATTCATCAAAACAAATCCGTTGAGTAGTCCACCCATGGCATCCATGATAGATTTGGCTGTTAAGTCAGTGATACAGCGGTTTGGGGTAAATCGGTTCATTGCTTGGTTAGTCATACATGCTTCTGCAGTAAGGCTGTTCTTCCAGGCAACTCCCTCATCTTTTGTGGTGGACGGGGGAGGTGTTTTAGGTGGGTAGATGGGAATGGAGTCATTATGATGGATATGCAGGCCTGTGCCTGCTACGGGAAACTTTACATCATGAAATAACAGACCTAAAGCAGAGTAGCTGAGTTCCCATGGCATCAGGTCTTAGATTGCTGGCTAACTTTGCAGACTGTTACCCATATAGGTTATAAAACTAAACTAAAATGTAGTGCTTTGCTGCCAAAATACAGAGCCGTGTGTGCAGATTTAAGAAAAGGATGCAAGGTGAGAAAGTGTTCTTGGGGAATCAGGGGCGGGGACAGTCTACACCACAAATCCAATGAGGGGTGGCCAGTGGCTTGCCTGTCCAATGACAGTGAGTGCCGTCGGGCAGGTGGCGGAACAGAGCTCCGCCCCATAACCAGCAGCGCCTGGCTTCACCACTCAACAGACAGTAATAGTTCTGTCTGAAGTCGGTGCCAGATTTCAGGATGTGTGAGTAGAACAGACACACAGTGGTGAGATTCCTTGGGCTTTGCTCTGAAGACACACTGTCTTCCAGTTTCAGTGAGACTCAGTGAGGTTTTGTGATTTTGGCACAGGCAACCGTAGGGGCACCTAAGAACAGCTGGAACTAGAATGTCCAGCTTCTCTGTTTTACAGCTCCAATGTGTGCTACCAAAATGGTTTCGAAATAGCACCAGAATCAGATGTAACGCTATAAGGGTTTGGCCTGGATGCTGGGAATTGTGTTTTACTGCTACATAGCTGTTGGAGTATTCATCTCAAATATAAGAATATTGCTGCGGTAGATCACAGCGAACGAGAAGTTCAGCAAAACTTGAATTATATCCTGCAACAACATCACACTTTCATTTTAGGGTGACATTTGGCTGTGTAGAGTGAATATGACTCTGCACAAACAGAAAATGCTATGAAATGGGCCATGCATTTAAATAGATATCCTTAGTTGACCATACGTTCCGCACTAAAATGCATATAGAAAACTTTCATTATCCATTGTTATTGTTAAGTCAGTTAGTGACCTTGATTGACCAATTTTCACATGTCTGAAGTCCACCAAAAGTACAAGGACAGTAGTTTTTCTGGTACTTCAATTTTGCACTTCATTAAGTACTAGATTCCTAGTTGCCTTATGACAAGTATTTGTGTATTGAAGGATTGAAGTACTGTACAAGGCCAATCTCTACCTTTTCTTCTAAGGGTTTGTCAGCAGTTGGTGCCTCTGTCCAAATCTTCACATTCACCCATAACAGGGTGCTAACTCACACGTAAACAGCTGAATGTCAATGCAAACTCAAAGAAAGTCTATATGTTCATAGTGACTCGGAGAAGGTCGAGATGTTTAAACTGGCTCAGGGAATGTTTTACATTTATATTCAAACAAGGAATTTCCAGATATTCATGCTGACTTAGAGAAGGTCCAAATGTTCATACTCACCCACAGAGAGCTCAGGAGTTCATGCTGAGTGAAAATCTAGATGTTCTCACTCAACCATAGAATGCAGATGTTCATGCTAACTGAGGGAATGTCCATCTATAGATAGTCAGGAAGTTCATGCTATCTCTGAGAAGGTATAGATGTTCAACTCACCCATAGAGGGTCCAGGCCATTCAGGCTGCAGAGATCATCCATCCACATGATGTTCAGCCTCCGCTCTGTGATTCCTGCTGCAAGTCTTTGTTCTTCCCACAGAGTGGCACAGATAAAAAGTGCTAATTATTGTCTGTCTCAGTGGGGTTCCTCTTTCCCCGCACTGAGTTGCTCTCTGAGTCCCCCTGGAGGGACCCCTTCTTCTTCACCCTGTCCTTGGTTGCGAGGGCTCACTCTCTAGCTCATTCTACCTCAGCTCAGATGGGAGGAAAGTTTTCTATACTCTCTCTCTCCTTTCCTCCTTTCTTGCCTCCCTTCCTCTCTCCCACATTCCCATTGCTGTCTCACATGTGCACAACAGTCAAAACACCCCTGAAAAAAAGGGATGACAACTCCACACCCAAATCCTTGCCCAACCGCACCCCCGCCCCCAACCCCTCAAACCCAGCCTCCCGGGACAGGTTTCCAACAGCCTACCTATCTCCTGCCACATGACGTATAACTCAGACACACAGGAAATTATTTGTGTAGGACAAGGTATTTGTACTGTGAGTAATTCTCAGGAAAGAGTATATGTACAGTGAGTATCTTTGACAACAGAGTATATTTACCATGATTATCTCTCAAAACAGAGTATATGCACTGTGAGTACTCCCAGGACAGAGTAAATGCACCGTAAGTAACTCCCAGGACAGAATTAATGCACCGTGAGTGACTCCCAGGACAGAGTAAATGCACCGTGAGTGACTCCCAGGATCGAGTAAATGCACCGTGAGTAATTCTTAGGACAGAGTAAATGCACCGCGAGTAACTCCCAGGACAGAGTAAATGCACCGCGAGTGACTCCCAGGACAAAGTAAATGCACCGTGAGTGACTCCCAGGACAGAGTAAATGCACCGTGAGTGACTCCCAGGACAGAGTAAATGCACCGTGAGTGACTCCCAGGACAGAGTAAATGCACTGTGAGTGCTACATGCTGCTATGAATACAACAACATTGGGTCATAGTCCCTGTTAAATATACACCATAAATATCTTAGAAAACCAGCCTTTCTGTGATGAACAGAAAGTGTGTGATTTTCAGAAGCACTGTGATGGATCATGATAAACATTTGATGACTATTCTGCATCAGTAGTGCTTCACATTAATGTTAATGAGCACATTAAGACTGCACTTGGGGTCATGCTGGATGTGTGCTATAAATACACAGTTTTTGTCCACGTTCTTAGTGAATGAACTAATTTTGTGTGCCTGGGTGTGTGAATGTGTGTGGGTGTCCGTACAGATTTTGTCATATTTGTTCAAACAAAATCTCAGAAATTGCCATTAAGCAAAAATTGTTTGTTACCAGATTCCTCTGTTTTTTTGTTTATTTGTGGGATTTTTGATGGGTGGTTTTGTCTGCAGTGTTAAACCCAAGGTGAGCATGTCTTTGTTCCTTAACCCCAACTTTGTTCCTTAACCCCAACTTTGTTCCTTAACCCCAACTTTGTTCCTTAACCCCAAC
>JAODLC010000004.1:55640-66416 GCA_026781145.1 Hippopotamyrus pictus
AGTACTCAGCTGCTGGGTAGAAACAAAATCATGGTCTGGATTTGTAGCTTCTGGACCTGAAATGCCCAACACTGACAGTCGTCGACCCTGGAGACGCGGCGGTGCCCAAACCCCCAGAACTCATTTGCCGCAGTTAGCTTCGGCTCGTTCATTTGGAAAATCCGCAGCGTTCCCGGGTGTAGGCGATGTACGGATGTGCGGGACGTGTGGAAACACACCCTCCTAGGCAACAAAGGAGCTCTTTTACTCACTCGTGCTTTTAGGCGTGAGCTAATGAAATGGGCGAAAGTGCCATCGGCGGCCATAGTGGTGAATGAGGCCCGTGTGACGTTTTTACTCTTAGTGCGCAGATGATGTAATGCTCCCGCTCGGGTCGTGCAATATTGCATGATGCAGATGTGTGGAGCGATGCCCTCTGTAGCTTAATGAGCTTCTTCTGCTCTTCTCTATGGGAGGCTTTGACCTGCAAATTAATGTAAACCTCTACTGGATGTGTAGCCAAGGAGAACGGATTCTTGAATCCATCAGTGCTGCCACGCTCTGGGAATGTTTTCAACATTTATGCACCTGAATGATGTATATGTTTACAGGTCTGTACGGGAGCAGACCAGCAGCAAAAATGCAGCCCAGGGGGAGGGAGGGGTGGGGGGCAGGTATATTTTGCCTGAATATATGCTATATAATGCCAGAATTGGGAAAGAATTGGGAAGGAGCCCTCACAAGCTCAACCCACCAGGAAAATTCTTAAACTTCCCATTGGCCAGTCCATGCCTGGGTCTGTAGAAAAAGAAGACATTTCTTTATTTATTGTCACTGCCAGGTCTTTTTACACAGTTTTTTACACAACTGCTGCAGAACGAGGATTAAATATTAAAGAGGATTGATGATGGATATGGTGAGGATGGCGAGACGTGTCCTCCTTGCTGTCTGTCATCTCCTCAGTCCTGACAGAGAGGCTCGCCACCACATGCCTGTTATCGGCACTGGCAGAATGTGACGCCGGTGCTAAAATTCAGGCTGCCACCTGGTGGATATAATTCAGCATTGCATGAAGGGCACAGGCATACTCAAGATCTTCACGGCAATATGTCTCATATTCAGTTCTTCTTTAACCTTTTGGTTGACGACAGTAGCGATAATAATTTCCTTATAAACACAAATTTGTTATATACTGTTCTTACCTGTACATAAGAAATATATATTTGCAAAAATGTACTTGAATGCAGAACAATTAAAGGACAAAGGTTAATCCTCAATATTCACAGGTATTGAAAGCAATTTATGTGTGTTTTTTTATTCATGCAAATGAGTACATCTGTGAGATACATAATATTTTTTCACCTACACGGACACCAAGCCATCAGGCACAGATCCTAGCCATCTTAGGAAATTTAATCCAAGTGCCTGCCATTCAGAATGAGCTGATCCTTTGGGATTCATGGACATTATGAGGTAAACAGCGGAAGTGATCCTGAGGCTGAAACTCTCTATATCAGTGTTTCCCAATCCGGTCCTCAGGGACTGCCTGGCAGGGAGCTCGGAAGGAGCCAAAACATGGACCGGATTGGGAAACACCGTTCTATATGGGAACCTGAATCCTGTATGTATAATTCACATGTATGTGCAGCTAGATTATAAGTTTTCAGTAAAACAAATAAACAAAAGTGCAACTGAGAAACCAGCTACTGATCCCGTGTTCGTTCAAAGTTCAAACGTACAGATAGCATTGGTGGTGTTTCTCCTTGTTTGTCCTCAAACAGTTCAGCGTATCGTAGGTCAAATGTGTCTGTGCTCCAGCAATTATCTCATAAACTAAACAGCTTCACAGGTGGCCGCGCGTGTCGGACTAAAATGGGCCCCTGGGCACCTTAAGGGGAATCTCCACAGTCACAGAGCTTGGTCAGAATACAGCTGTACTGGCAGCCTCCCTTTCCGCTTAGCTTTGCTAACGTCTCCACCTACGTCTGCTGATCACTCTCTACCCACCTACTCATACATCTCTGTAACTAGGCAACAACACACTCCGGGGGAGGAAGAGGGAATATGCTAAAGTCTGGGAAGGGAAGCCGCCTTCAAGGCCATGAAAGGCGGCCAGGAACAGTTACTCTTCACTGGAATTGATCATTATTGGCACTGGATTGAGCAGTTTTGTGTACTGCTCCTTCCAAACTTTATTACCTTTTGAAAACTGCAGGCGACTTCCCAGTCTCTGGCTCAGCGAACTACGCTTCCATGCCTGAGATCCATGGCAGAACAGTCAGGTCTCTGGGGCCTTGAACACGGCCCTTAACCCTCACTGTCTTGGGCGTGGCTGCAATTCGCCACTGAGCTTATTCTCACCTCTATATGTCTATGTGTATCATGGAGAGCAAGATGAGGAATCAATAAAGTGTCATTATTATTATGTAAGCTGTGTGTTGGACCTTCTGAAAAAAAAAAAGCTGTATCTAAGAAAATTGCACACTCTTAATTTAATTAATAATTCATAATGATTGGATGACTGAAAAACAGTAACTAATGTTCTTGAATGGATGACAGGCACATATGCTGTTGATTCGTTTATACATGAGTTGAGGCTATACTGCCATCCCCTCAAATTTTTATTTCAACAATCATTCATAAGCCAATCTATTTTATATACAGGGAAATGTACAATAACGCTTTCAAAAGGCAACATCCATATAGCCTATTTCTGGTCGCCTTTGCACAAATGATGCCGAGGCCTCGTCGTACCACCTACTCTTGGGAGTTGTAGTTCAAAAAGCCTCACGGGGGTTGTAGTTCAAATAGTAGATTTACTGGTTGCCGCCAGGCGGCGTCATCTCGGTGAACCGGGACCCGCGGTGGCGCTTAAACAAGCAGTGAAGAAGGAGGCGGAGAAAGAAGGCCGAAACCCAACAGGAGCCACATTTTACCATTTTAACGCGGTCTCGTTTGACACGTTTGCGGTTCGGGTGTGCAGGTCTTAAGCGCGGACCCGGTTCCCGTGCCCAGCGGGTCATGCTGCCCCAACGAAGGTAATGAGCCGCAAAGCCATCGGGTCTCGGCTGAGCGGCGCCCACAAACTGCAGCGGAACTGGAATGACTGGCAGCCTAGGTGGGTGTCGCGCATGTCCTCCCGCTTTCGGCAAGCTAGCTCGGGGATGACGCCGGGGCCTACCGTGCGTTCGCCGCGTTAGCCCGTCACACGTGTGGGCAGCCAGACAGGCAAACTTCTGAGGAAGAGGGGCGGTGAGACGCTCGCCGGGGAAGCGCTTGCGTTTACCAGCCGCGAATACCGCGGTATTTTGTGCTTAAAAAAAGCGGTGTCGGGGACGCGGGGGAGCCGTAGCCCGCTCCGCCTGTGCTGTTAGCCTAGCCGACTAGCAGGCGCTCAGCGTCTCGGAGCCTCTACTCAGCTCGCATTGTTAGCCGCAGCGCTCTCTTGGTGCTGTTAATTCGACCGGCCCCTGACCCCGCTCACCCCGGCGATTTATGGGTCTGGATGGCCGCTGTTTCGCTGGTCCCCAGCCGGCCCATCGGCTCGGGTCATTCTGGGTTTTTTCTTCACGCCTGAATCGCCGGACAGGCTGTTTACCCTAAACGTGCAGCGCTTTCCTCGTCTTTATTTACAGAAACGCGGATCGTTTAACATCTCTCTCCATTTCACTGTTATCCAAGCGGGTACCGAGCCGTGGGGTCGCGAACGGCAGCCTTTGGTGTTGTGTGTAAAGGTAGCGGGCGAGCTAACGGAAATCTCCTTACAGTCTCTGTCCTGTACTGATGCTATTATAATAAAGTAAAATGTGTATGGGAACCCAGCCCCGTATACATTAGATGTGGTCTGGGTTCGGGCTAAGTTGGGGTGGGGGTGAAACAGACCGCCTTGGTGTCCGCTGGGAACTTTGTCCCGGGGTAAGTTGAGGTCAAAGGGATATTTCGCATGTTGTCTCAGGGAAAAGCTCCGGATAAAATTATATGAAGTGAAATGTTACAGGTTCTCCTCTGGAGAGGTCGTATGCAGTGCATGAAACTGAGCTGCTAGGTCGTTTTTGTGTGAGCACGTTTGCAAAGTTTGATGGTCACCATGATGTATGGCTTTGCAGTCTGTCTTTGAAAATGTTCCCGTGGGTGCTTTAATGCTTTCTGCTAACTGGT
This sequence comes from Hippopotamyrus pictus, assembly GCA_026781145.1. Classification (NCBI taxonomy): domain Eukaryota; kingdom Metazoa; phylum Chordata; class Actinopteri; order Osteoglossiformes; family Mormyridae; genus Hippopotamyrus; species Hippopotamyrus pictus. Next base: position 59,778 of record JAODLC010000004.1, read on the forward strand.
GAGCAGCTGACAGCAGCTGTGACGGCTTGATGTGAAAACTCACATGAAACATGCAGAGGTGCCCTGGAGCCTGGCATGTAACCCCCGTTCACAGGGGCACTGTGTGGCTTGGCAGGTTTGGAGGCTGTATCTGTGAGGAGAGGCTCGCCTGTTTAAATCCCATTGCTGGCATGGTCATGTGACCATTGGGTCCCTGAACAAGGTCCTTGACCCCCAATTGCCCCACGTCCGACCCTGCGTTCTCAAAAAAAAAAAACCTTGCTTTAGGTAAAAGCTTCTGCTAAATAAATAAAATGTGAATGTTTCAGAGGTGACAGTGTGTCAGTTGGCCAGGACTGCCTGAAGTGCAGCGTTCCTGGTGACCACGGTTCTGGAGCTCCCTTCGACGCGACCTCCCTCGACCCGCCCGGCACCCCACCGCTGCACAATGAGGCCTTCGCAGCCGTCGCCACTCTGGACGAAGCGGGTAGGCGAACCGGGTAGCTAACACCCCCCCACACACGCATGCGAGCCCCCTGTGCCCTCCCCCTCCCCACCGTCTGCCAGTTGTTGTTCTTAGCTGGTGAAATGACAGCTGCGAGGTTTCTGGATACCTGTCACACACGGCACGGCCGCTTTGAAAACAAACAAGGCGCGTCGCCCGAACCTGCTGGGGACTCCCGGCTGCTGGGAGTGTCCCGGCGACTTCGGCCGTTTTACGTCGTCTTTGTGAACAGAAAGTGAAAATGACCTCCGAGGTATTTCAGCCTTGTAATTAACAGGTGCTTTCCTGTAAACCAGAAAGTCCCGTCTGCTACACGCTGATTAAACGTGGGACCCGTGCGTCAGGATGTTCCCCGAGCCTCGGAGCATAGCTGATTGCTTTAGGTTTCAGTTGCTGGGCACGACAAGCTAATTGCTTTATGAATTACTTTACAAAATCAATTTACCTTCCTTTCTGGGCCTTTAATGGTGCGATAAGTCTGAAACCGTCCTAGACTTTTCACTCTGTGGCCTCCTGGACTGTAATGAAGTAACCGCAGTGTGGTCCAGATGTAACCGCCGAAGTCCTCCAGAGATAAGTATGAACATAACGATTCACGACAAGTTATTTACGGGCCTTGATTGCTTGGCTGTTGGTTAAAGTACCATAAATTGCTGTGGGAATTGCAGTTTGGGGTCATTGGCTGTCTTATGTTGAAATGCTCTTCATTCCTGTAATTTCAAGCTTTCCCTTTGGGTAGATAAAGGTTCCTGTCATAGATACCTGTGGAGCATTTTGTCTGATCTGTGTGTTTTGATCTCAGGGTTGCTTTGTGAAGGGATTAATAACTTTTAATGATATTAGTGCTTTTTATGGTTTAAAATTGATGCCGGAAGATGCGTCGGTGTGATAAAGATTAAGGGGTAGTGCCTAATTAAGGTCAGGCAGAACGATGCCTTGGATGGATCTGAACATTGCTTTTTTGGGTATGTGAAGCTGAGTTTGATCTCTTAAAAGGTCTGTTTTTGTCAATTCCTCTTTTGAAAGTGTTGCTGTGCTGTGTATTTATGTGAAGAAGCATTTTTTTTTTATCTGTGTGTGTGAGGTGCTTGTCTTGGTTCCTCCCAGGTGGATATGAAATTGATGGGGGTCTCTGTGATAATACTTATGGTTGGAAGTCGCTGGGGCAAGAGTTGAGGATCAACAATGTGACGTCCGATTTGACCAGTTTTCAGCATGGAAGCCGTGCTTTAACTTCAAAAGACATGAGGAAATCACAGGGTAGGTGCCGGCTTTCCTCAAACCGCCTGGCTGTTAAAGTGCAGGCATCAGTTTGATATGGTGGTTGGTGCTGATGCCCCGAGTGACCCCCTTCCCCCCCCGCCTTATTTCCAATCCCCTGCAGATCGCCCACTGGCTCATTCAGAGGAGTCGCGGCTGGCCAACCTCCTCCGGAGGGTGTCCCGGGAAGACGACCGGGACCGAAGACTGGCCACTATGAAACAAATGAAAGAGTTCATTCTGCACTCTGAAAACAAAGCAGTGAGTTTTGATACCGCCCCCTGCTGGTGTGGTGGTCTTTCTGCTGGTTTCACTTTGTTTGATGGGACATTAGAGTTAGAAAGGTAACTATTCTGTGGTCTTCCTTATCCCTGTTCTTAGGTTCTTGTGAAACAGTTGGATACTATCCTGGCTGCTCTAAATGATGTTTTGAATGAAAGGTAGGGCAGGGATTCCAGTCTCTTTCATTAGCACACATTGGCATAAACCTTTGGTCTTCCTCATAGCTGTGGCATGGTTGTGTGCATGTTTGGTGACCGTGTGCCGGCTCTGCTCCCACAGCAGCAAGCTCCTCCAGGAGCTCCGGCAGGAGGGGGCCAGTTGCCTGGGCCTCCTGTGCGCCTCCCTCAGCTACGAGGCCGAGAGGATCTTCAACTGGATGTTCGTCAAATTCAGCTCGTCCACCAAGGACGAGGTGAAGCTGCTGTACCTGGTGGCTGTGCACAAGGCCCTGGAGACAGCGGGCGAGAAGAAGGCCTTTTCACCCGTCATGCAGGTTGGGGGCGCCGTGTGCATCAATGGACACTCTGATGAATAAACACATGGACTGTTGTGTGTTATTGGTGTGCAGATGAATGGGTTGCCTGGCCAAGGAATGAACAAGTGAATGAATGAGGGCACGGCCCTGTACCCGGAAGGTTATGGGGTCCGTACCGCAAGCTTGAGATTTAACCTTGTTTTGTCCAGCTGTATAACTGGGCGAAGATGATTGATCTTTCAGCTAAGCAGCTCAGGTTGTAATATAATGGGCATAATTGGCAGTGGGTTATTGGGCTGGGCGATATCATATCGCACATGCACAATAATCATCAGGGCTTCAGATGAGGGCTTTTCGGTACACGATTTGGTAAGCAGATAAGTCGTCTGGCTAAAATATTAGTGAAGCATTTTACGACACCTAAGAGTTAGTAATCAGTATATATTCAGCGTTGTTATACGTTTATAGGTTAAAGCTCAAGTTTGCTGCACAGTGTCTCAGGGTTGGGGTCACGGTTGTGGGGAGCATTTGGATTGGCCAGTGATGGAGGTGTGTCCTTTGCCGTGAGCAGCTGGTCATGAGCAGCCTGCAGTCCATCTTGGAGAACCTGGACACTCCGGAGCTGCTGTGCCAGAGCGTCAAGTGCATCCTGCTGGTGGCTCAGTGCTACCCCCACATCTTCAGCGCCAACTTCCGGGTAGGTGTGCTCCGGCAAGCCCCTGACCCCCCCCCCCCCAGCTGGCTCTCACACTGCTGTCCCGCTCCAGGACACCGTGGACATCCTTGTTGGCTGGCACATCGATCACACGCAGAAGCAGTCGCTCACGCTTCAGGTGTCAGGTGAGCAGCACCCCTTGCAGTTGCTGTCCTCTGGGGGGCGCTGGCGGCACGCTTATCCGGCGCTCCCTCTCTGGCAGGCTGGCTTCAGAGCCTGGAGCAGTTCTGGGTGGCCGACCTGACATTTTCCACCACGCTGCTGGGACAGTTTCTGGAGGACATGGAGGCTTATGCAGAGGTGAGCTGGCATGACGGATAAGTGCGGATGGCTGCTCTGATCTCCAAGATAGTTAGGTTTTGTGTGGAGATCCACAGGACAGTAGGGGGCGTCATGGTTGAGGAGACCTGTAATCCAAAAACTGCTGAATGTTTTCTTAAAGCTGAAATTGGTTTAGCCCCTGGACCAACAATTTTCATTAGTCATAAAGAAGCGGCTGAAATTCATCAAATTTTAAATTGAAGTTTTCCCCTTGACGGCGGGGTTCAATATTCAACAAACGTTCACTTTAAAAGCAGCGGGCCACTTTTGGGTCGAGACCCACCAACTGAAAATCAGTCCTTGTAAGCAATGATTTTGTCTGGGTGAGTTTGTGTAGTGGTGGAGCGTGTAGGACCGGGGTGGCAAACTCCTGCACGATTTTGGGTTTCCCCTCATTTAAGACACCTGATTCAACTCCTTGTGCTAATTACCGCACAGCTCTTGAGCTGAATCATTTATGGTGGAACAGGGAAAGAACTAAGATACACAGGGCTCCGGCCCCCCAGGACCGGAGTGTGATGCCCCTGGTATAGGAGAATTGGGCCAGTTCTGGGGCTGGTAGCTCATGGCCCCCACTACCGCTCTGCTTGACGTCCCCCTGTGACCCCCGCTGCAGGACCTGAGCCACGTGGCGTCGGGGGAGACCCCGGATGAAGACGTCCCACCCCCCTCGGTGTCGCTACCGAAGCTGGCGGCCCTGCTGCGGGTCTTCAGCACGGTGGTGCGCAGCATCGGCGAGCGCTTCCACCCCATCCGCGGCCCCCCCATCACCGAGGCCTACGTCACGGACGTGAGGACCCCCCCCCCCCGGATGAACCCTGCCGATGCGGCCGCTCGGTCGGGCCCTATATGCTGACCCTGCCTCCTCCCCCAGGTCCTGAACCGGGTGCTGTCCTGCGTCACCACGGCCCGCCAGGCCCTGTTCTCGGAGCCCGTGCTGACGGCGGCCAACGAGTGCGTGTGCGTGTTGCTGCAGAGCACCGAGTCGGGGGGCCGCCTCACCGACGCTGTCATCGCCTACGGCCTGGACCAGCTGGACAGCTGCCGGGCCTGTGGGCCAGAGCACTGCGTGGCTGTGCTGCACCTGCTCACGCTGGTGAGGCGGGGCTCGCACCCTGGGGGCACAGACTGCTTGTGTTTTTTCTGGGTCTTAAAAAAATAAATAAATAAAATCTGTATCTGTAGTGACTGTTTGTGGCCAGCAGGGGGCCAAACCATGGGCTCTGAGTGGTGGCAAAGACTGCTGCTCTCGGGGTACAGCCATCAGGAGCCGCCAGTGGTGGTGTGTCACTGGGGCCCCCAGTCAGTCCCCCCCCCAGTAAAAACTGAGCCTTGGGGTTATTTGTTCCAGATCGTGGACCAGATTAACAACAAGCTGCCGGCACACTTTGTGGAGAAGCTTCTGGCCCCAGAGTCTCAACTGCTGGAGCTGCGCTTCCACAGAGAGAAGGAGGTATGGTGGGGTGGTGGGGCCGGGATGGGCGGGGGCCTCCCTTGGCCGCAGTTACGGTGTGGGGGGGCCGTCTGTGATGCTGTCTGTCTGCATCCACAGGTGGTGGTGGCGGCCCAGGGGGTATACCAGGCGGTCCTCTGCCTGAAGAACATCCCCCTCCTGGAGGCGGCCTACAAGCTGGTACTGGGCGAGGTGGCCTGTGCCCTGGACAGCCTGCTGCTCCCGCTGGCACTGCCCGCCGCCAACGCCCACATCCAGCACACCGCCTTCGCTCAGGCGTGCCTGGCCCCCGAGCGCGCCGAGTTCGTGCTCATCTTCAGCCTGAGCGCGCTCACCACCATCGGCAACACCAAGAACTCCCTCATCGGGGTGGGTGTGCTGTCGCCGCTCTGGTTCGTCACATGTAGCTATCATGCTGTACTACTTCCCATCCCCACTTGGTGGCAGTAGTGAGAGGGCAGCCTTATTGGATGGGCGTGTCACGTCATCAGAGAGGTTTTTCTGCTTAGAAAATGTGTGGCTTATCGCGTGCCACATCCTCATGTGTTCGTCTGCTCGTCTTCAGATGTGGGCACTGTCGCCCACTGTGTTCACACTGCTCAGCCAGAACCTGCTGGTGGTCCACTCGGAGCTGGCCGTATACCACCCTGCAGTGCAGTATGCTGTCCTGTATACCCTCTACTCACACTGCACCAGGTACGAGATGCCTGTGTTTATCTTGCATGCAGACCAGGGCCCCGATAACCCCCCCAGCGTGCACCAGTAACCCCCTCCCCGTCCCACAGACATGACCACTTCATCTCCAGCAGCCTGAGCTCCTCCTCGCCCTCCTTGTTTGATGGCGCCGTCATCAGCACCGTCACCACGGCTACCAAGAAGCATTTCAGCACGCTTCTCAACCTGTTGGGGATGCTCTTGAGCAAGGAGCGCCTCAACACCGATTCAAGGTGCTTCCCCTTCCCTCCCCGCAGTGCCTCATTTCAGCCTACCCCATTTTCCCTGGTGACTGACCTGCTGGACTTCCTGTCCCTACAGGAAGTTGCTCCTCACATGGGCTCTGGAGGTGTCCCTGCTCATGAAGAAGTGCGACACCTACTCCCCCCTCTTCGCCCTGCCGTCCTTCCACCGCTTCTGCAAAGGCCTGCTGTCTAACTGTGAGGCTGCTGCACTGCCTGTGCCCGCAGGTCATGGGCCCTGCCCCCGCTGTGTCAGCCCCTCACCCCTCTCTCCCTTCTCTCCCCTCCCCCAGCCCTGAACGAGGACGCCTCCATCTGCCTGCAGACCTGCAGCAGCCTCCACGTGCTGTCCTCATCCCTGACCCCTGAGCTGCAGCAGAGGTGCCAAGCGTAGCCGCCGTCCTGTCCATTTACGGTTGGTACCGAGCCGTGCCAGAAGGGGGCGTGACTAGCCCCTCTCCCTCCCCGCAGGTGTATTGATGTGTGCCGGGTACAGCTGGTCCACAACTCTGTTCGAGTCCGGCAGGCCTTCGGGAAGCTTCTGAAGACCGTTCCCCTGGACGTGACCCTGAGGTGACTGGTCTCCTTCCCCATGAACAACTCTAGAAGCCCTAAACACCAATATACACCAGTTAAGTGTATATTGCTGGTTTTAATTGGGAAACGTGCCCCCTTGTATGCGTAACGCATTAT
>JAODLC010000004.1:66516-115759 GCA_026781145.1 Hippopotamyrus pictus
GAGGTGCAGGAGATCTCGCTGGCCATCCGGCATCACATGAGCAAGGCCCCCAGCAACACCTTCCACCCGCAGGACTTCTCAGACCTCATCAGCTTCATCCTGTATGGGACCGTGCACCGTGTCGGGTGGGTAAAGAGGCATGGTTTTGGGTGAGAGGGGGTGGGGCTTAGTGTATGGGGTGGGGCATGTTGGGTCCAACCTCCAGCAGCTTGACATGGTGCAACCCCACCCCCCTCCCACAGGAAGGAGCCCTGGCTGGAGCGGCTCTTCCACAGCTGCCAGCGCCTGGACAGGCGGGAGGCGCCGGCAGTGCCGCGGGTGCTGCTCCGTGCCGACGCCGTGCTCTGGCAGTGGGTCACCTGGGAGGCGGCACAGTTCACCGTGCTGTCCAAACTGCGCACGCCGCTGGGCCGTGCCCAGGACACCTTCCAGACGATCGAGGGTGAGCTCCGTAGCCCTTCACAGGGGATTGTGGGTTAGAAATATCTCCCACTTGTAGCAGCCAATAGGATGGTAGTGCCACGTTTGACCTTTGAAGCTCGATCTCGGCCCCTAGGGATGATCCGGAGCCTGGCAGCCCACAGTCTGAACCCTGAGCAGGAGCTGAGCCAGTGGAGTGGTGCTGAGAGCGACGAGGGCCACCACACCAACCAGCTGCGGCTCACCTTGCTGCTGCAGTTCCTGGAGAACCTAGAGAAGCTCATGTACAACGCCTATGAGGGCTGTGCCAATGCGCTGACAGCGCCACCTAAGGTGGGTCCTCCACGGCGCGCTGCTTTCAGATACGTCGTCCTTCTAGTCTGCGCAGGCTAATGTCACAGGGCGTAAGAACCTGAAAAAGACGGAAATGCGGACAGTCCACAAATCCATTTTTACCCAGGGGATTGCTGGTCTCTGCTGAATCGGGATTTGGCACAGAAGATTATCTTTGGCGTTTCTGTATAATGATCTGTGTCTTCAGGCCGTGTATTTGGCAGTTAGCCAATATTAATCTGCACGTTGTGTTAATGGCAATGCTCTTTTATTTGACGGGCTTCTTGTTTTGTGTCTCAGGGCATCAGAACCTTCTTCTACACCAACCGGCAGACGTGCCAGGACTGGCTGACCCGGATCCGCATGGCGCTGATGCGCGTGGGGCTGCTCTCGGGCCAGCCGGCCGTCACGGTGCGGCACGGGTTCGACCTGCTCGCCGAGATGAAGAGCGGCAGTGCCCCGGTGAGGCCTCCGGAGCGCCGCAGGTCTATCTGTGTGCGTGTCCGCCTGTGGATGTCCTAACATCCTGGAGGCCGTGTCTCTTCCCCCCCCCCCCCAGGCTTCGGAGATGGAGGTGCCCATAGTGATGCTGGTGGAAGCCCTTTGCGAGCTGCGCTGCCCCGAAGCCATCCAGGGCCTAGCTGCCTGGAGCGTGGTGCACGCGGGCAGAGGCCTCAGCTGGGTCGGCTCTGTGGCCTTACAGGCCGAGGGACGGTGAGCAGGCTGCTGCCCGTCGCCATGCCCCCTTCCCCCATGCCAAGGGCCTCACTGCTGCTGGCTCACCCTCTTCCCCTGTGCCCACAGCTTCGAGAGGGCAGCGCAGGAGTACCAGGAGCAGCTGTCCTCCATCTCCGGGATCGACTGCTCTATCAAGGGCTTCGACGGGGCGTTCTTGAAGGCCTCCGCCACCTCTAGCCCCAAGCACACCAACGGTAAGGGACCGGGGCCGGCAGGGGTCCGCGCAGGGAGCTGGGATGCAGGCCCTGATGCCAGCGTGCTTTTCCAGGTGACGCCAGGAAGACTGTGCTGCTGAAGCCCAGCGACTGCTCCAACGACGTGCTCAACTTCCTGGCCAACAAGGCGTGCGAGTGCTACATGGCGCTGGGCGACTGGCCTGCCGCACTCCAGTGGCAGGCCTGCTGCGCCGCACTCAAGAAGACCCCCGCTGGGGCCGCCGTCAGCCTCAAGACCGACTTTAACTACGTCAGGTGGGTAGAGCACCAGGGGCTTCTGTTTGTGTGAGCCCCCCACACCCTCAATGGTGTGTTTCCCCCTGGTTTACTCCCCGCTCGCTCTCTCCAGGGCCTTAAGCAGCTTTGAGGAGGCCGACTTTGCAGAGTGCCGCTCCCAGCTTGAGCTGCTTCCGGGTGACGACTTCGGCCTCCTGAACTCAGCTTCCCGGGATAAACCAGGTACACCGGCGCTTTCTGTCGCTCACAGATCCAGTGCTGGGGCTGGGAACGCTGGTGCCTGACCCCTGCAGCCCTCCCCCTGCCCTTAGACCTGAAGCGGCTGCTTCCGACAGCACTGAGCCCAGATCCCACGGAGCTTCAGAAGGCCATCGAGGTGCAGCTTCTCCGGGGAGCCCTGGGGATCTACGAGCTGGAGCAGAAGGCGGGGCCCACATCCGAGTGAGTGCCAGCCGTCGGGGTCTGTTGGAACGGGGTGGGGGGAGCTGGGTCCTGAGGGCGGAGTTACCCAAAGGCCTGTCTGTGAGCGACCTCGGTTCTGAAGACGGCACTCAATCAGATGGGGACCTGGGCTGTTCTGACTGCTGCTATTTGTGACGGCACCAGCAAAGGGAGTTTATGGTGTTTAGGGTAGCAGGCACCATAGCATGCTGATGTTATGGGTCATGCTGTTAGACCTTCACGGAAGGTAGTAAATGGAAGCTGCAGATAACTCTCAACATCCTGAAAGCATCATACTGTGTGGCTGATCGTTTTTATAGGGCATGACGGCCCTTTTACATGTGTAACATCTGTTATGAACAGTTCTGCAGGTATGCTGTCTGTCTCTCTATCAGACAGACAGATGGACACCCTGTGTCCCTTGCCCTGTGCCTGACTGCTGGTCTCTCACTGCAGGAACCTGCTGAGGTACCTGAAGCAGACGGGCCGGATCTGTCTGGGCCCACTGCGTGTGTCAACACTGGCGCTCTGTGGCTCTCTGCCCGTGGTCGGAGTACTGCAGCTACACTGTGCCAACACCCTGGAGCAGTGCCTGTCCGGCCAGCTGGCCCCCGAGGTGTGCCCTAGGACCTCGCTGGCACTAAACATTTGTGCCACCGATGGTGACACTGACACTCCCCTTCCCTGTTGCCCCCCCAGGACTGCTTGATCCCACTGTACAGCCAGGCCCTGAGCAGCTGTAAGCAACAAGATGTCCGGCCCTGGCTACATGCCCTCCGCTACACTGCCTTCCAGCAGCGCCTCTTCCTCCAGCTCAAAGGTACGTCCCTGTAACCCCTCCCATGATGAGATGCCCCCCCTCTGGCTCCCCCCANNNNCCCTTAGACCTGCCTCCCTCCTCCCCAAACCAGGCCCCTGCTCTCCTGTGGACTCTCACCTGATGGAGCTACGGCTGATGGCCGTCAAGTTTGCTCGCAAGCGGGCCAACGTGGGCCTGGCCGCGCGACTCCTCAACCAGTGTGGCACTGCCACGGAACCAGACGGCCAGGACCTGGTGCGCCTGTTCGAGAGCCTGTCCTTGGAAGGCAGCGTGGGCGAGAAGTGGGGGTCCGAGCTGGAACTCGAGAAGGCCAAGGTGCTCTTCACGGCAGGTCAGTGGGGGACGGTCTGGTGACTTTGTTGTTTCTGGGGACTCAAAATGTCACTGTTTCTGACCTGATCCCCCTCCCCCTTTACCTTACCCCCCCCCCAGGCCAGTCTGCCGTGGCAATGGAGATGCTGAGCGCCAGTGCGCTGTCCTACTGTCGCGCCGGCAAGAGCGAGCGGGCTGCCTGCCGCGCTGTGCTCACGCTCTGCAAGTGGCTCCTGGCCGACTGGAAGGACATGACGGCTCACCTGAAGCAGGTAGTGAAGAGGGGTTCCTCGGGGCTCTCTGTGCTGCCGCCACTGGGCCGCAACATCGCCGCCCTGCTGGAACTCCCACTGGAGGACCAAGGCCTGCCGCATATCACGGCTGAGACCACTGGTAAATATGGCTGCCTCCCTGGGGGGTTTTTCCCCAGTGTGCTGCTGTCCGCCTAAACTTGTTGGCCTTTTCTTTGAGCAGTGAGCGTCGGTGTCGGGGAGCCTGACCTTGTCCTCGGGCAGCTATACCAGCTCTCAGCCTCCCAGGCCCCGGAGGTAGCAAAGTCCTGGGCCGCCCTGGCCAGCTGGGCCTACCGGTGGGGGCGGAAGGTGGCTGACAACGGCAGGTGGGTGTCTTCATGGGAACATGTTTTAAGGCGGGGGGGGGACCTCGACGGATCAGGTTCCTTTTAAGGTCCGCTGTTTAAACTTTCGGTTTCTGCACCCTTCCTCTACCAAGCCAAGGAGAAGGTGTTCCACTGCTTCCTGAGGAGAAACAGGAAATTGAAGCGCTGCTTCCAGCATGCACCACCAGTGAAGACAAAGAGACAATATTCAGCATCCTGGGCCAGGCTTTGTGTCGGCCAGCAGGAATTCAGGTAACCCCTGGTGACTCCCTATTGATATGGTCTGACCCTCGGTGAGCTCTGAGCCAGCTGGTCTGACCTGCGCTTGGACCCCCTTCTCAGGATGAGGACATGGCCCTGCAGAATGAGGAGAGCAATGAGGACGACACCGTGGACGCGGTGTGGCGGCAGCTGCTGGGCTCGTGCCCGTGGCTGGCAGAGGCTGGGGACGGGGTCACCGAGGGCCTGATCAGAGTGTGGCGCCGCGTGGTGGACCGCATCTTCAGCCTGTACCGCGTCTCCTGCCGCGCCTACTTCACCTTTCTGAAGCTCAATGCCGGCCAGGTGAGCAGACAAGGAGGAGGGAGGATGCGGGGATGAGGCGTCCACAGGCTGAGCCTCTTGGAGATTCATGTCGTATGGCAGCGATCCGGTGAGGTTAACTGGCTCGTTACCTTGTTACCCCCCCCCAGGCACCAATTGACGAGGATAACCCCAAACTTCTGCTGGCTAGCCAGAGTGGCAAGCAGAGCAGCGACGATGTCATCGTCATGGCGACCCTTCGGCTGCTGCGGCTGCTGGTAAAGCATGCGGGGGAGCTGCGGGAAGAGCTGGAGCTGGGCCTGGCCTCCACACCCACCGCGCCCTGGAGAGGTAATGAGCAGAACCGGCAACAACCAGCCATCCCAGGTCAACCTGGAAGATATACGATAATGTTTTAGGTGTTTCCCCTCCTGACAGTGGATGTGCTCCCTGTCGCCCCCTACAGGCATCATTCCTCAGCTGTTCTCGCGCCTGAACCACCCGGAGGCCTACATCCGGCAGAGCATCTGTAGCCTGCTGTGCCGTGTGGCCCACGACTCGCCCCACCTCATCCTGTACCCGGCCATCGTGGGCTCCATCTCCCTGGGCAGCGAGGCCCAGTCTGCGGGTATGTTGGGCTACTGCTCCGTATCACGTTCGCCATGAGGCAGAACTGCTTGCTTTGTGTACATTTTGAGCGGAGTTAAACACTGCACCATATTAAATTATCCATGCTAAACATGACTTTGACCCACGTGTGACGTTCCTGCACCGTTAGGCAACAAGCTGCCATCAGCACTGCCCACGTTTCTGGGCAACATCCAGGGGGAAGTGCTGTGCGGAAGTAGCTGTGAGGCAGGCAGCGCCCCCGCCTCCCAGGAGAGCGGGAAAGGCCACGAGCTGGCCCTCTGCTCCAGCGAGGACCAGGCTATGATGCAGGACTGTTACAGCAAGATCGTGGATAAGCTGTCTTCTGCCAGCCCCACCATGGTCCTACAGGTATGTGATCTCAACCAGTCAGCCCATGACTCGTCCTCCCATCCACTGGCCAGGCTGCCTGACCCTCCTCTGTGCCTCCAGGTCCAGATGCTGGTGGGCGAGCTGCGCAGAGTCACCCTGCTGTGGGACGAACTTTGGCTCGGCGTCCTCCAGCAGCAACACATGTACGTCCTGCGCAGGATCCAGCAGCTAGAGGACGAGGTCAAGCGGGTCCAGAACAACAACACGCTCCGCAAGTATGCGTGCTGGGATCGGCCTCTTCACTGTAGTGTGTAATGGGCGGGTCTTGGGGTGAAACCACAGAAGCGCGTCTTAACCAGGTGTGAATGAGTCAAATTGAGGTGCGAGCAGGGGTCCCCAGGAGGGGTGCTGAACATTCTGATCGATGTTCAGGGAGGAGAAAATGGCCATCATGCGTGAGAAGCACTCGGCCCTGATGCGACCCATCGTGTTTGCCCTGGACCACGTCCGCGACATCACAGCAACGCCTGCTGAGACGCCACATGAGGCCTGGTTCCAGGAGACCTATGGTGAGGCCATTGACAATGCGCTGGAGAGGCTCCGGAACCCGCTAAACCCAGCCAACCCTGCCAGCAGCTGGGTGCCCTTCAAGCAGGTACCTCTCAGGCCCATGACCTTTGACCCCCAAGCCGCTCCCCTCGCTTGCACCCTGAATGACCCGCGCGGTGCCTGTCCATCTAGATCATGGCAAGCCTGCAGCAGCGGGCCCAGAAGCGGGCCAGCTACCTTCTGCGTCTGGACGAGATCAGCCCTCGTCTGGCCGCCATGGCCAGCACGGAGATCGCGCTGCCGGGGGAGGTGTCTGCCACTGACGCAGTCACCATCCAGAGTGTGGGCAACACCATCACCATCCTACCTACCAAGACTAAGCCCAAGAAACTCTACTTCTTGGGCTCTGATGGGCGGAACTACCCATACCTGTTTAAAGGTGCGAGGCTTTGAGTGTGCAACTGGTGTTTGAAAGTGGTAGTTGAGGGTCCGGGTACCATTCTCTTGCATCTGGATAATTCCCTCCCCCAGGATTGGAGGACCTGCACCTGGATGAAAGGATCATGCAGTTCCTGTCAATTGTCAACACCATGTTTACCAAGGTCAACCAACAGGAGAGCCCTCGTTTCCACGCCCGGCACTACTCTGTCACGCCTCTGGGCACCCGCTCTGGCCTCATCCAGTGGGTGGATGGGGCCACGCCCCTGTTCGGGCTCTATAAGCGCTGGCAGCAGAGAGAGGCCAGCCTCCAGGCGCAGAAGGTATGAGGGTTCCTTGCAGAAACTACTAGTCCTCTGACCAAAGCAGGCATATTTAGTCTATTGTGTCAGATTGTGTAGGCCAACGGTGTGGTCTGGCCTTGGTCAGGTCCAGGATTCATTCCAGCAGCCACAGAACCTGCCCATGGTGCCCAGGCCAAGCGAACTCTACTACAGCAAGATTGGCCCAGCGCTAAAGGCTGTGGGGCTGAGTCTGGACGTGTCGCGTAGGGATTGGCCGCTCAGTGTGATGAGGGACGTCTTGCGTGAACTGATGGAGGCCACGCCCCCCAACCTGCTGGCCAAGGAGCTGTGGTGCTCCTGTGCCACACCCAGCGAGTGGTGGCGGGTCACCCAGGTAAAAACCAGCCTGCGGTTGGAGTCAGGATGGGAATGTTGAGTCTGAGGTGTTGGCTTGACGTCCTCTTCTTGTACTCAGTCATACGCAAGGTCTACCGCTGTGATGTCAATGGTTGGCTACATCATCGGGCTAGGAGACCGTCATCTGGACAATGTTCTCATTGACATGACGACGGGCGAAGTGGTGCACATCGACTACAACGTCTGCTTCGAGAAAGGTGAGCGTGGAGGACTGATAATAGCTAGACTCTGTCCTATCATGGGCAGGCTTTCATCGTAAGGTTTCACATCATACGACTAGCAGGTGCTGCTGAGCTAACCATAACTCTGCTGGCTATAGACAGTGTCCTTAGATGCTCATCTTGTGGTTCATATTGTAGGCAAAAGTTTAAGAGTTCCTGAGAAAGTTCCCTTCCGCATGACGCACAACATCGAGACAGCTCTGGGTGTGACGGGAGTGGAGGGTATCTTCAGGCTGTCCTGCGAGCAGGTGGGCGACTTCACCTCCCAACCGAAGGGCTTCCGAAGGCCTCTGCGGCTGAGGCTGGCTGACTCGACACTTATCTGCCGAACTTTCAGGTGATCCAGATGATGCGGAGAGGTCGGGAGACCCTGTTGACCCTGTTGGAGGCCTTTGTGTACGACCCCCTGGTGGACTGGACCGCGGGGGGTGAGGTGGGCTTTGCGGGGGCAGTGTACGGAGGAGGTGGCCAGCAGGCTGAGAGCAAGCAGAGCAAGCGGGAGATGGAGCGCGACATCACAAGGAGCCTCTTCTCCTCCCGTGTGGCAGAAATCAAAGTGAGTCCAGCCTCGTGTCCCTCTGGGGTCTCCTGTCCTCCACCCTTTCCCTGCCAGACAGCGCCTCACTTTGCGCCCCCTGCAGGTGAACTGGTTTAAGAACCGCGACGAGATGCTGGCAGTGCTGCCTCAGCTGGAGGTCGCCATGGGCGAGTACCTGAGCTTGCAGGAGCAGCTGGCGCAGTTGGAGAAGCAGAAGGCCCGGCTGCTGCAGGAGATGGAGTTCCTGGAGGGTGCTGAGAGCCCCGAGCACTCCATCCACACGCTGGAGCACAGGTACAGCGAGCCGTGGGGCCTCAGCATTCGCTTCAGCTGTCCCATCGTCAGTATTAACTCGTTCCAGTACTATATAAGGCAGGTCATAATTCCTTGCTATAATTCCTGCGCAGAGCACTTTTAGCACTGTCACGTCACACCTGTGGGACTTGGGTTCAGTCTTCGCCGTGGCTCCATACACGTGGAGTTTGCATGTTCTCCCTTTGTCGTCGTGGGGTTTCCCCCCCCCAGCAGTCCAAAAAATACTGAGGCTAATTGGTGTTCCCGAATAGCCCATAGGTGTGCATGTGTGCATGACTGGTGTGTGAGGTCTCCCATCTTGCCGTTTCCTGCCTTACCCCCATAGCTTCACAACCCTGAATAGGGGAAGCTGTTACAGAAAATGGATGAAAACCCTGCAGTTTTGTTTCATGTTAGCTATGGTGAATAGAGCCAAACAATAGAACTATCACTGTCCAAACACTTACAGACTGCACTGTAAGTTCTGAGTGTAGCAGAAGTCTTTCAAAGCAGTGTTTCTTAATGTCCCAAAGATTGAATAGCTAAACTGTGACGTCCACCTGTTAACTGGCTCCCGCCGTGTCCAGGTACTCGGAGCACACCCAGCTGCAGTCCCGGCAGAGGACCGTCCAGGACGCCATCCGTAGCAAGCTATCCGACCTGGACCAGTGGATCTCGCAGTATCAGGCAGCGTTTGCCAGCCTGGAGGCCAGTCAGCTGGCCAGCCTCCTGCAGGAGATCAACGGCCCCATCGAGCTTGGTGAGGCACAGCCTGGGGTGTCTCTGTCCCTGCTTTGCGCCTCTTCTGCATGTAGGAGGCACGGTACCGAATAACCAGTGACCTGTTTAAACGAAGCCTTGTAGCTCTGGTGGGCGGGGTTAGCAAACTGCCAATCATTTTTGGTGACCCTCTGTTCCTGCTTCAAGTGGGCGGCGATGTCACACTCTGTCCTGCTGTCCCCCCCTGCCAGGCCCCCCCAGCTACGTCCCGGCGACAGCCTTCCTGCAGAACGCTGGCCAGGCCCACCTGATCAGCCAGTGCGAGCAGCTGGAGGCCGAGGCGGGCTCGCTGCTGCAGCAGAGGCGCTCTCTGCTGCGCGGCTGCCTGGAGCAGCTGCACAGCTACGGCACGGTGGGCCTGCTGTACCCGCGCGCCGCGCTGCGCCGCCACCGCGCCTACGCCTGGAAACAGTGGATGGAGGAGCTGCTGCGCGATATGACGGCCGACTGCTGTCAGGCCATCTACCGCCAGTGAGTGGGGGCCGCATCGCTAATGCTGCGTAGCTCTGCCTGAAATGTTGGCCGTTTGACACGTTACAGACGGACTTGTTTACAGAGCAGTCCCTTGAACCTCTGCGTTATGATTGGCTGGTATGGGGGGCCTATTGGTTGCTGTGGCTGAAGGTTCCAGGGGAGGTTCTCCAGTTAAAAACCTGTTGTAAGGAGTAAGCTGTCGACAGCTGCTGACCCCTCCGCAACCCCCCCCTCCCAGGTATGAGGTCCAGTTCGCCCCCCAGCCGTCACCAGCCACCTGCCAGTTCCTGTCCGGCGTGGAAATGGCACTGCAGCACCACGCGGCCGACATCAACACGCGGCTCCTGCGGCACGCCGAGCGGCTGAAGGCGGAGGGCACCAGCGTGCTGACGTGTGAGGAGCAGCTGCAGGAGATCGAACGCTGCATCAGCTGCTTCCTGGCCGAGAACGGGCAGCCCGGTGGGCTGAGCCTGGCTGCGGTGATCGTCACGGCGCTCTGCGCCCTCACCAGGTCAGTTCTTGCCGGAGACAACAGCCGGGCAAGCTTCCTCAGACTCGTATAGCTATCGCTGCTAATATATGAGTTGGCACAAACTCAGAACTGGCATGCGTCGGTTTACAGCAGTGTTTCCCAACCTAGTGCTTGGAGACCCACAGATGATCCATGTTTTTGCTCGGGAGCTGGGAGGGAACAAAAACATGGACCGTCCGTGGGATCCCGAAGGCCAGATTGGGAAACGGTTAATAGAATTTTGCCGTGTGTAAACAGAACCACCGTGCTGTAGAAGGGAGGGCTTCATTTTTTCTTTACATCAAAATTCACGATTCGTGTTTATGTAGTCATTAGTGCCCTTTGGGTGTGTTTGGGGTGTGCAGGCCTGTTTGGACTGGTTTATAGCTGGCCTGATGCAGTACCATTTGGACGTTACTCCTTACACTGTTGGCAGTAGCTCTGCCTCTCTCGGATGGCCGGCAGAGCTCCTGTTTCACCCTGTTAGTGCTGAGTACCGAGACGTGGCATTGAGATGGAGTCCTGGGTCCGTGATGGCCAGCTTTGACATATGGGTGACGTGGAGCACTTTGACCTTTGACCTACCAAAGTCCCTGCTTGTGTTCCTGAGGTCATTAATACCTTCTGGGTGTGATCGGGGTATGCGAGCCTGTTTGGACCCGTCTGTGCCCAACCCAGTGTGGTGCCGTGGTCAGTAATGTATCCACATCGCCCCCAGGCGTAACCTGGGCATGGAGAGCGTGGCGGCGGGTGCGGGCGAGCAGCTGGTGGAGCTGACCTCGCGGGACGGCGCCTGGTTCCTGGAGGAGCTCTGCAGCATGAGCGGCAACGTGCTTTCCCTGACACAGCTGCTGCAGCAGTGCCAGTTGCTGCCCCACGACCTGGACGTGCCCAGCCCTGCCGAGAGCCTGCAGGCCGTCTACCTAGCCAACGGCGTCTACACCTGCCTACAGGTCTGCATCGCACCCGGGACCGGCCCCTCGCGGCAGCCGCTCGCGAATCGGGAGCCTGACGGCCATCTCTGTGTCTCGTTATGCAGGAGCTGAACACCAACTTCCGGCAGATTATCCTGCCCGAGGCCCTGCGATGCGTGCTGAAGGGCGAGAGCACACTGGAGGCCATGCTGGCCGAGCTGGAGGCCCTCATCGAGCAGTGCGCTGACGGGGTCTCCCTGCAGGGGCTGGGCGAGGTTCTGCAGGCCCACCTGCGCAACACTGCCATGGGCCTGGAGGAGGAGGCCGACGCCCACTACCTGGATGTGACCAGGTACCGTCAGGGGTGGCGCTCAAGAAGTCACTCTGGGCCCCCCCCTCTTTCTTAGATGTTTTAGAACCTCATAATAAATAACTAGTGAGTCGAGTCGGATCACAGCTAGCTGGCTGGTTAGCACACCATGCTTCCTCAGCACCTACGAATAA
Source organism: Hippopotamyrus pictus (assembly GCA_026781145.1). NCBI lineage: Eukaryota > Metazoa > Chordata > Actinopteri > Osteoglossiformes > Mormyridae > Hippopotamyrus > Hippopotamyrus pictus. The sequence goes on from JAODLC010000004.1 coordinate 78,058, forward strand.
GGAATGGGATTAATAGTTGGTGTGGCTGAAACCTTGGGGGCCCAGGCTAATGCATGGTGTGGGTTGTAGGTGTAGGTTTGTTTCAACACTGGTAGGGATGCAATCAGCCTCTGCCCCCACTAAACACACATTGCTCCCATCAGGGACGTTTCATGGTTCACTGCCACTTAAGGGTGTTATGCTGCAGCTCAACTGATGACTAGAATCAGCTTTTCATGGTGAAAACAAACAGAAATGTTGGTTACCCGGTAACCTGAAGGTTGTTGAGTTGAGTCCCCTTGGGGCTTGTGCAACCGTACAGATTTTAGCATGATAATGGTGTTTGAAAGCTGCTGGTTGAATGACATGGGGGGGTTTCCCTCACCCAGGGTTCTGCGGGCTCAGTACTCGGAGCTCATCCAGCCCCGCCACCTGGAGGGCGCCGTGCAGGACACGCCCAAGATGAGCGCTGGCCAGATGTTGCTGGTGGCCTTCGACGGGATGTTCACACAGTTGGAGGCGGCGTTCGGCCTCCTGGTGGAGAAGGTCAGCCCCCAGTGGGATGGCGGGGGAGGGGGTTCCGGTTAACATCGCAGTGGGATATTTGTCACACCCAGGTCATGACCTATGCCCCCCCCCCCCCAAAGCTGAACAAGATGGAGGTGCCGCCAGCCTGGAGAAAGGTGGACGTTCTGCGGGAGGCGCGTGCAGCCCAGGCCTACTTCTTCGACAGCCCCCGGCAGCGGCAGGTCCTGGAGGACGTGTTCTTCATCCGCCGGCTGCAGGCCATCTGCGACTTCTTCCGCCTGTGTGGCTCCTTCGCGCAGACTTTGGCAGGTGGGCCGCACCGGGCCGCTCGGGTTCTTCTGTCCCATCCCTGCTTGGGTCATCCATCACCGTGCCGTTTCGATCCGCGTCCTGTTCGCAGGGACCTGCCTCCCGCCGGCAGACGACACCGTCCCGTCCAACGGGCCGGTCCCCCTGACGAAGAGCGTGTTCCGTGGGGCGGCCGTGGTCAGCGAGGACCAGATGGCACGGCCCATTAAGACCTTCACGGCGGACTTCGTGCGGCAGCTGCTGATGGGGCTGCCCACACAGGCGCTGGGTCTGGCCATGTGCAGCGCCCTCAGCGCCCTGGGCATGGACCTCATCGCCCAGGTGGAGGCCAAGGACTTTGGCGCCGAGGGCAAGGTGCCCCTGGATGACTTGTGCAAGAAGGCGGTGGAGCAGGGTGTGCAGGCAGGCCGTCTGCCGCAGCTGCTGCTGAACCGGGCCACGGTGCTGGCCAGCTCCTACGACACGGCCTGGAAGAAGCTGGACTTGGTGCGCAGGCTGGAGGTCAGCATGGAGGCCTCCAAGGTGAGCCTGCAGCGGGTCCAGCTCCACATCGCCGTGTTCCAGGTGAGACCCGCCTCCGCACAGCAAAGGATTATGGGAGTTTCTTTGGCTCCATCTACGTTCGCACTCATTTGAAGGTTACCCCTCACGACGTTTGTGGTGGCTCTGATTAGCGCCGAGTATGTAAGGATGTGGCGCTGAGATGGAGGCCTGTGTCTGTGATGGTCGGCTTTGATGTCTGGGCGACATGGGGCACTCTGACTTTTGACCTATGACCCTCTGCGCTTTCCCACTTGTAACCCAACAACAGTGGCAGCATGAAGATGTGTTGGGTGCCAGGAGCCAGCCGATGACCGTGAGCCCGCCACCACGGTCCGTCATCCTCAGCAACATGAAGAAGAAGCTATACAAACTCCGGCAGGATGAGGCGTCCATCGCCAGCGTGCAGGTCTGCGTCAGCGTGACCCAGTGCTGCTGTTTCCTGTGAGCGCTAGTTGGGAGCATCTCTCCAGTGCACCAGTGGTGAACTGTCCTCTTTCCCGTGCACTGACAGGAGAAGCTAGCATCACTAGAGGGCAGTATTGAACAGCGGCTGAAGTGGGCCGGCGGAGCCAACCCAGCGCTGGCCCCCGTGCTGCAGGACTTCGAGGCGAGCATCGCGGAGCGCCGGGCGCTGGTGCTGAAGGAGAGCCAGCGAGCCAGTCAGGTGACCTTCCTGTGCAGCACCGTGCTCAACTTCGAGGGGCTGCGCACGCGGACGCAGGAGACGCTCAACATGGACGCCGCCTTCTTCGACCTGCTCAAGCGCTGTCAGGCCACCTGTTCATATGCAGCACAGTTCAGCACCTCTGTCTCCCCACTGGAACTGCAGCTCCTCCACAGGCTGGTGAGTCTTCTGAATGGCCCGCTAGCGCCCCCTGCTGCCCTAGGCGGCACATTACTTGCTGATCTTTTCCCCCACCCCGCGTGTCTGCAGAGCCCCACCCTGGAGCTCCCTATCGGCTGCCCCGAATGGCTGGCGTGCGCCGGAAAGCACCTGAGCCAGGAGATGTCGAACCGGCGTGCCACTCAGGACGAGCAGGAGCAGCAGCTGGAGGCGGCAGCGGAGACCCTGCAGGTGCTGGTAGATGCAATCAAAGGCATCCTGTCCACCCACAACCGGCAGCTGGCTGACGTGAAGCACCTTCTGCGAGCCATGGCCAAGGTGAGACCCCTGGGCCCTCAGGCGCCCTGATGCTAGAAACAGCAGCTGGAGACCCTTTAGCCTGTAGCCTTTATCCCTTAGCCTTTAGCCTTTATCCCTTAGCCTGTAGCCTTTATCCCTTAGCCTGTAGCCTTTATCCCTTAGCCTGTAGCCTTTATCCCTTAGCCTGTAGCCTTTAACCCTTAGCCTGTAGCCTTTAACCCTTAGCCTGTAGCCTTTATGCCTTAGCCTGTAGCCTCAGCACTTGCCAAGATTAGGTCCGGCCATCGGCCACTCCACTGTCCTCCGCTCCGCAGGATGAGGAGAACGCGCTGACGGATGGCGAGGATGTGCCGTACGAGAACAGCGTGCGCCAGTTCCTGTGCGAGTACAAAGCTTGGCAAGACAACATGCAGACGGCGCTCTTCACCGTAGTGCAGGCCACAGGGTCGCCGCGCAGCCAGGAGTCGGCAGAGCTGCTGCAGGAGGTGCCCGGGACGCTGCGGGAGCTGCAGGCACAGAGCCAGAGGTGCGTTGGCGAGCTGCTGCACTGTAAAGGCTGCGTAACGGGCCTCAGCCTGTGTCTGTGGTAAGCTGTGCATCGCTTCCCTTCTCCCTGATCTTTAGCATCTATAACGGGCTGGTGAGTTTTGCCTCCCCCTTGGTGACCGAGAGAGCCAGTGACTGCGCAAGTCCAACGTCGACTGTTCAGACCAGCTTTGCTGCTGGTAAGACCACTTCCTTTGCAAAGCACGTTACGCCACTTTCACCTGCAATTTTGGCTTGTGCCACTTGGTGGCAGCAGCAAGATGGTTAGCCTTGGCTGCCTGGCCAATGGGGACTTATCCTTTTGTGAGTGAGCAGGAGTAACAGTCTCTTTCGCGTCCCCTCAGCGGTGCGCTGCACTGGCCCCAGGACACAGCCCGACAGCATGTCTCAGAACACTCGCAAGAGTGCGCCCCTCCCCCGGAACCCAGGAACCCCCGCAGACACCCCTCCCAGCACTCTGGCGCTCACCACCAAGGGCCTGGTTCCGAGCCCCAAGCGGGCTGTGCGTGACCCCAGAACAGGCAGAGGTATGTAGGCCCTCAGAGTCCATCTTCCGTCACCGACAGCAGGACAGACAGCTGTTAATGGAGGCGAGGGCTTCTCCAGTCAGGGGTAGCATAGCAGGTTTTTAGTACTGCGGTCCTCAGCAGCGTGAACGACGTGCCTGTGCCGGCTTAACGCGGCATGACGAGCTGCCGGTGTTTTTGTGATGACGCAGCTGTCCAGGAGAGGAACTCCTATGCCGTCAGTGTCTGGAAGCGAGTCAAGGCCAAGCTGGAGGGGAGAGACGTGGACCCCAACAGGAGGATGACGGTCACAGAGCAGGTGTCGTAATCGGCCGTCGTCACGGTGACCTGTGCGTGCTGGAGCGCTGTGCCGGACCAGGCCCCATGGTTTCAGTGTCAACTCTTATATTCGTGTGTTCTGAGGAACATAGTGAAATACTTCAGATGAGCCAGGAGATAGGCAATGGAGATACACATATGATATATGCAAAATACGGTACAATATAGGAATTTTAGTTACTCCAGTGTGATTGGATTGCCATTCATCCTTGTCATTGTTGTATGAAACAAAACCAGAGGGCAATGGAGTGGAGGAACCAAAAATTCTTAAGTGGGTGGGGGGGTACCCCTGGAGGTCAATTGGCTGCCCAGTCCCTCCTAAATTATTGTTTCAGGGTCTCTCTTGAAATGGACTGTTCAACATTGTCACTGGCTGTAAGAATTTTCCTTCGGTATAATAAAAGTATTCTGATTATGAAATCTGAGTTGTGGGCGAGCAGCAAGATTGTAAATGAGTCACAGTGATTACTAATGCAGAATGAATTTTCTTTTGGGACCTGTGATTTGTCAGCGTGATGAACCTGTGTGCATGCGCCTGACCACTGTCTCCTGTCCTCTCCGCTCCCGTCCAGGTGGATTACGTGATCAAGGAGGCCACGAACGTAGATAACTTGGCTCAGCTGTATGAGGGCTGGACTGCGTGGGTGTGAACGGGATGCCGTGAGATCTGTTTGGTCCAGCGAGGGTAGAGATCCACCAAGACCCACCGGGTCTGGGGCGGAGGAGTCACAGAGCCCCGTGGGGGAGGGGGGAAGGCGGGGGGATCCACAGATCCTCCCCAGGGTCCACCCCGGACCCCCGGAGCACGGCTGCCCCTGGCGACCCTGCTAACACCTTCAAATGGGGTCTGCGTCTGTCTCCTTAGGGTGTGTGGGGGGCTGACCGAGGTGGTTAAGGGGGGTAATAAGGTGGCAAGCTTGAGCCACCCCCCACCCTTGTAACAAAACAACAGTAAACAAACCGACACACACGGGGACTTGGCTGCAGGGCCCCGCTTGACAGACTGCTCCTCCAGGGCAGAGGGCTGACATCAGCTCTTTCGCGGACTGCATCCCAGCAGAGAGCGAGAGGCAGCGGCCCCCGGTCAAGCAGCCAGCCTGATTTTGCTTCTCCCGTCGGCGACGCCGACACGCAAGTCGTTGGGATCGGAGGGCGTCTCTCGGGAGAATGGGGGGGGGGGGTCCCGTGGGCTACATTCAGTCCGACGGGCCTGGCGCAGACTGGAGCTCTTTTAATTAACGGTGTAATCAAGACTTTTTTTTTTTTTTTCCTTTTGCTAAGATGTTATCGCAAATGAATAAACCCTTATTTTACACACCACTGAATAAAAAAAAAGATGTGTATCGTGCAGAAATTTCACTTAAAAATAAAATGCCAAGGAAATGTCTTTGAGCATTTCACTCTTTTTTTTTTTTTTTTTTTTTTTTTTTTGGCTTTTGACACTGCTGCAAGTCAACACGTCCAGTTTCATTTTTGATTTGAGGATATGAAGACAAAGTGAGGAAGACTTAAGTGTTTTGAACAATATGTAAGACGCCTTGACTCAATTGGATTTTTGAAACTTGTTTTCCCCTTTGCATTTGATCTGTTAATATATTCAAGACATTTTCCTCCTTTCTGCTTCTTTGAAAGACTGGATTTGATCCTTTGCCTTTACAGTGAAAATGTACCATTCCTAAGATAATCCCCTCTTGCTTGTTTTACTAGTTTTACATTTTAGTGGGGGAGATGTGCTAAATGATTAGTAAGTGTTTGGTCATGGTGCGGTTTGTTTCTTAAAGATTTTATTCAGTTTTGTTTGCCTAATAAATTGGGATTTAAAACGGTCTGAAATATGTGCCTTCATTACATCAAGGTGGGAGTGCGGTTGGGGGTGTGGGTGGAGTATTGAAACTTGAAATGTTAAATTGCATTTTGCCTCTTTGCTAAAGGTTCATTGATTTTTTTTTTTTTACCTGACTTGGTATAGCGAAATGGCTAGCTGTTAGTAACTGATAACCGTTAACTGATAAGTTAACGGTTGCAGCACGGCCGACCCGTCATATAGGCGATCACGTAGGATGCCATTTGATTAAGACTATAAGAGGTGGAAAAGAGCGTGTGGGGGAAAAGAAAATCAGAAGAAATACCTCTGGTTGCATTCCGTGACTGTTATTTACATTCTGTTTAATATTTCACTACTTGTGAACCAGGCGAGACCTAGCTAGCTACGGATATATAAATTGACAAATTCTGCTGCTATGGATGGTGGGCGGGGCAGAATCTCGCCTAGAGCCCCGAACACCCACGGCCAGCGTTGTATGTAAGGGTGCTGTCTTCCTGTAGATTCTTCAACCTCAACCAGTAATATCACCGCATTGAGATTTACATCGTTTTCGTGCAATATAAATCAATATCGAAAAATGAACTCGATAAACACTAAGTTTCAAATAATATATTTGTAATATCAATATCAATACTGAATGTTACGATATTTGGAATTTAGAAATACATTCCTATTTCGAAAATCAATTTTACAAAGACAAATTGTTCAGACGTCATCATATACCTTTTTCAATTGGTGAAAAGCAAACGTTGTTTTTAATCGAGCCAGCCAATCGGGTGTGGAAAAAGATCCCCGAGGGTTGCGCAAGTCCTGTTTCACCGTGTTTTCACTGGAGGGTAAGGGAGAGGAAAATCAATGATTTCATCACATGATTACTTGCACGATTAACTCCTGATGTATTTGACATCTCACGAATATGAGAACATGTGAATTGTTTATATTCAACGCTTTTGCATGCCTTTATTCGTCAACACGGTTTCTTTTAATAGACTCCACTTCCCAGGATCCCACACAGTCGGACTGCGCCTGCGTGAAAACACCCCTGACTGTTGAAGTCCGTTTTGGATAGGTGTGGGCTTGAGAGTAGCTGTTTGGCTTTTTTCGCTTCTGAGCAGCTTCTTGCTGGCCATATATAAGGCGCTGACGAACGTTTCCGCAAAAGTTGTTCTTGTCAAAGCTCGAGAATGGCAGAAGGCGACAACAAGAGCGCAAACCTTATTGTACGTATGCCCGGTGGTGCTTGTTTATTGGGGGGGGCGGCTAGCTGGCTAACGTTAGCTTGGTATGGGTATAACCTGCAAGGTTTCAGCCCGTCGGGTGTATTTCAAGAATACAAATAAGAGAGATGTAAGACATTTATAGAACGAAATTTAAAATAATATATATTTTTTTAAAATATTCGTAATTGTTTAGTCGTGTAGTTTGTATTCTATATCAATATATTGGCCTGCTTCTGCGGGGGACTGACATTTCTGCACCTGTCGTTTCTGTTGGCAAAAATCGCGTTATTTACTCGTTAACTACATGCATGTCCAGTCAGCTCTCTAATATAGTTTTTGAAAGCTTTGACAACCCGTTAAGTCGCACCCCTTCCCTTTGGCCTCTTTCCTCTCTTTCATCCCTGACTGTGTACTCTTCGTGGTGACGCAGTAAGTGTTAACCAGCTAGTTTATGCCTTAACCTGCCTTTACTCAGCCATTCTCTACTGATGTCGCCTAACTCTAATCTGTTTGCTTATAGCGGGCTTGGGAAGCCAGTCTGGTTGTTTGTGAACCCGTTGGTCAAAACTGTTCACGCAGCCCCGTCTATGGGTGCTTTTAGGATTGTAAGAGACCACAGGAATCTATATATAACGACCTTCTAAAAGCAGACTGTCATCTTTGTGTTGCTTCCTGCACTGTCATCTTTCAGTCTGCAGTAGACATCCCCGTCAACAGTGTGCCCTCTGGTGCACTGCTGTTGATCCGCCCCCATTATATTACACAAACATGGTATCTGCATTTTGGGTGGGGGAGGGTTGTGCACTTGGCTAGAATGCAGGTAGGACAGAGAGGTGGGGGTGTTGCGTGACAGTGGTGTCCTGTGTGCCGTCAAACAGGCCCATGAGACGTCGCAGCTGGAGGAGCAGCTGCAGGGTTGGGGTGAGGTCATCCTGGCCAGTGACCGGGTTCTGCGCTGGGAGAAGCCCTGGTTCCCTGGTGCCCTCGTGGCTGTCACCACTGTACTCTTCTTGTGAGTATTTACTTCACACTGTTGTGCACAACTGAAAATGCTGACACATATGCAGTTTATCTACACCAGTGTTTCCCAACCCAGTCCTCAGGGAGCCCCAGACAGTCCACATTTTTGCTCCCTCCAAGCTCCCAGCCAATCAGGAACACTGAATACCCGGTACAGGTGCGCAGGGGGCTGAAAGGAGGCAAAAACACGGACTGTCCGGGGTTCCTCGAGGACTGGGTTGGGAAACGCTGATCTACTCCATTAATTTTAAACAAAAGCACCTGTATAAAATGGTGTTTTCAGATGTCCTTAGCACTGCCTCCATAGATCCTTTGTTGCTCATTGTCACAGGCTTATCACAGGTGGTCAAATCTAAAGTTTCTGATGTGCTTCTTTTAATGGCACCCAGTCTGTTCCTATCTTATGTAATGATGGGCCCCAGGCTGGCTGTACCTCCAGATTATTAATGGACTGCTGTCACTTTCACTGTAAAGCAGTGCTCTTCAGGGTAGACCCTGACATAGCTTGAATCAGTTTGGCACCTGCTTGTTTTAGGTCAAGGTTCAGTCGTGTTTTGTTGGCCAAACAGGTTTGCAGGTGTGTCTGTGAGTCATCCTTTGTCTCTTGGTAGATTTTTCCTTAATTTTTGTAAGCCCTGTGAAAATATGGGGGTGCTCTGTACCTGTTGGTTAAATGTCTACTGTGCTCTTTGAGTTTGCACTAATGTCTGGCAACTGTCTGTGCAGGCTGGTCTATATCCTGGACCCGTCTGTGCTAACTGGAGTGTCCTGTGCTGCGATGATTTTGTGCCTGGCTGATTACCTGGTGCCCACCCTGGCCCCCAGAGTCTTTGGTTCCAACAAATGGTAAGTTAGTGGGGTTTCGACACACGCGCCTGCGTGCACACAAACACTGTTAGGATGTCAGCTAGCCGTTCTTTCGCTGGCAGGCCAGTCTTGACCTTTACGGAGTGTTTCAGTGTTCTCCTGCTGCAGTGTTGTATGACAAGCCGCAGTTGCTGTGTAATGTCCAGTCGTGTCCTCTGGACTGAGCAGCTGACTGAGGGTGGGGGGAGGGTCCAGATCTGGGGTTTATTTCTGAGCGCTCAGCAATGAGTCTTTGATCCATGGCCACTTGCATGTGGCTCAGTTTTTAGTTCTGTAAATAAAATCTGCTGCATTGGCAAGAATTGAGATCCCTCCCGAGCAGCACAGATCAGATTGGTGCTCACAGTTGCTAATCGCAACTCGGGACTAGCAGCACTGAAAATGCCTGGTCCTCCAGAAGATCTGGATCATACCCATGTGCATAACTTGGGCGTTGCATTCCTAAATGTGTCGGGGCATGCTTCCGTATCTGGGTTTCGTGCCGTTTGCCTTGCACTGCTCATATTCGAATAAAAACCTTGGTTGGCTACTAGGAGTGTGACCGTGTGAATTATGCAGCTGAGTCTGTCCCTCAGAGGTATGTTCGGAAGCCCGTTTTTCAGGTTAAGGTCGAGCATATCCAACCTGTTTCCTGTCATGGCAGATCGCTGCTTTGCCTTGTAGGTCTGAGTGTACACCTCAAATCCTCCATCTGGTTATGAAAACATGATCCATTGCTCACAGTGAGACTTTCTTCGTTCTTGGTTTCAGTTGCCTGTGTCGTAATTTTAATCACTTCCTTTTCTTGTATTTAAAAAAAAAAAAAAGTGGCAACCATCAGCCTTAGACGCGTGCACGCACCCATATACAGGCGAGGCCCGAAACGTCCAAAATGGCGACATGAATGTAATACTGCAGTGCTTGTTTACTCATCCCTGATGTAGATTTGACAGTGATGCCTGAATAAAGCTTTGTCTGCAGATCATAAGATGCTGTGGAATGTTCTAGCAACAGCCTGTAAAAACCGCAGTAAGAGGATCCTGTTTTAGATGTTAAGCAGGGTGTCTAAGACTGGTTCGTTTGTGTACATTAATGTGCATTTTGGTACGCGAAGCATTGACACTTGAACACATTTCTTGGCGTGTGATGTTTTTAATGGACCGAAGCCATGACACCTCCCATTTACTGGACTCTTCTGTTCACCGGCGCCACCTACAGGACCACAGAGCAGCAACAGCGATTTCATGAGATCTGCAGGAACCTGGTGATGAGCCGACACAGTGTGCAGGGCTGGTGGAAACGCCTTCTGGGCCTCAAGGACGAGAAACCCAAAGTGGTACGTCATAACGGCCTGCATTTTTATAGCCTGCCGGGTGCAGATCTGCTTTGGAATAAAGACTTGGCTGGGCCACACTAGACACATGACCAGAAGCCAAACGGATCACACAGACGTCTGCAGTCTGGTGTCAGGGCTGTAGACTCAAAGCTGGCACAATGTACTATTTACAGGTCCTTTGGACCTGTACATGTCCAATGTTTTCTTGTTTGTTCTGCAACACACAAAATACTGGTATTAACATATAATGCAGGGGTGGGGAACCTGTTCCATGGAGGCCGGTGCGGGTTTTTGGGATGGCCTCTCCATCGGCCAATAATAGAACAGTGGTTCTCAACTTCAGTCCTGGAGACCCACTTTTATTGGCTGATTGAGAGGTCATCCCAAAAACCCGCACTGGCCTCCATGGATCAGGTTCCCCACCCCTGACGTAATGAGTTCTCTGGGGAGGGGGGGTTGGTATTTGTCTTGGATGATTTTGATTGGCTATTAGATATCAGCCTTGGACTGGTACTGAGATTTCCCCTGTGGTGTTTCTCTCTCTCCCCAGTACTTCATGTCTGTGATCACCACTCTTGTGGTGGTGGCATGGCTTGGCCAGCAAGTACACAACCTGTTCCTGACCTACCTAATCGGTATGTAGATGTGGCTCTCTGCCTGCTTCTTTTAGTGACCCCTGTGCAGCTCTGCTCACACGCTGGCTTCCTTTCCGGGTGTTAGTGTTCCCTGGTTTGGCAGCACAGTCAGTAAAGGAATATCGTCATTTGAACAGCTCTCAGGATGAGCATTTTCCGAATGAACTGGCATGCTCAAAGCATTCCCTCTGAGGAAATCGTCAAGCCATATAGAGAGTAGAAATTATGAAGGCAATATAATGAGTGAAATTTGCAGTGCTGTGCCAGCACTACTGGTGAGGGGCGTGAACTTCTGCAGGACGTGGTGCAGTGTGGTCACGAGTGCTGCTAACAGCTGAGTGAGGCAATCACATGCGCTGAATTTAGGAGCACTCTGTAGATCTCAACCTGATTATGTTGTCAGGAGGGGGATTAGGGAAGGTCAGGCAACTGTGAATGGCCATTTCTGAGGACAAGCTTCCTGGGCAGTATGACTCTGTGGAGCACAGGAGATGCAATGTCATGTGTGGATCTTTGCTTGCAAAAAGGAGGCTGATGCTTCACTTGTCTGAGATCTTCCTGTGAATATGGGTGCAGTTTGCTGTCCCTGCAGCACCTATCGGGACGACTCGGTCACAGGGCGTGGCTTATCTCACTGTCTTATGGTTTATGTCTTACGGCGAATGCGTACTTGTGTACCAGTTATGTGCATGTATTTATATCACTCCAAATCGGTGGGATCCAAAAAAACAAAATGGACAAAATAACACACATTACTCTTAATCTTTGTCCTATTGGCATAACATACTGACTTTGCTGCACTATAATAGTGCCGGCCATCAGAGACATGTGCAGTCATCCCACTGTAATGAGACCCATAAATATGCACTCAGAAGTGCAGGAGCTGTGCAGAAACTTTATTAAGCAGACAGAGAACACAAAGAATCCAAAATCAGAATATCTGGCTGAATATTCCACTCTGGGCTCTGTGAAACGAACTGGCACAAATCGGGCACCGTCATAAAATTTGCCGGGAAGTGTAATGTTGCGCATGAACATGAGCAGACATGCGAGGTTCAGATAGAGCAGGTGGTGCTTCCGAAGTGTAACGAGGTGATGTCATTAAATGAGCGCCTGTCAAACATCACACTGTAGAAATTAAAATGGAAACGGTGATGGAAATATGACAGTTCTGTGTCATCCAGCTATACCAATGTTACGGCTACACCAGCGCTGCGCTCCGAGTTTCTGTGGTGCTGTTAAACACCACCCGGACTCTAACGAAGGAATTGGAGAGCTGTTTAAAGAAATGTTTCCCGACTCTGACATCGCAAGTCATTCACAAAAGACAAAACCGGATACATCATCAGATTAAGGCACTTGCCATGATTTTGCATTGCTATAACAGGATTGAGTCCTTTCACTGGTTGTAATGGTATCACCAGTTCATGTAGGGAATGCCAGTTTGTTGGAACTTTCATCCTTTTATTGAACATTTTATATATTTTTTTAATCAAGAAGTTAAATGCAAGATATGTTTAAAATAGGTCTCTAAATCTATTCTGTTGACTCATGTTCCCTATTTAAATTCTGTTGCATTGGCCAAAAGTGTGTAGCGTACATCATCATGGTAAAAGTTAGAAAGGTTTCTGATTTAACACAATTGCAACTCTTAGAAAAGTTTCCAGTTTAGAACAATTGCATCTCAGTGTTGTGCTGGTTTTAAAAAATATCGAGAAAGTATTAAACGTAAACTTTCTGATTTCTGTATGTACCTTGTGTTTGGAGTTAACTTCATACAGTGTTATCAAAAGTGAACTTCTTGCTTGTTTGTGAAGAGAAGTGGTTTGTGCCTCCGTGGTTTAGGGTGCTGTACCTGTGTTAGAAAGGTCATCGGTTCAAATCCAAGGGTTGGCAGCCATTTTACTGTCGGGCCTGTGACCCTTTGCTTCAGGGACTGGCTGAGCCAGTTTCTTCTAGAAGGTCATTTTGGGGAAAAAGCTAAATAAAATGTAAGAATGTAATTCGAACTGCAGAAAGACCCTTCTGAGTGCAGGCCGCTCTGCCGATGGACAGCCGAAAGCGAGACTGACCAGCGTCTCTGTTCACAGTGACTTTCCTCCTGCTCCTGCCTGGCCTCAACCGGCACGGCATAATCTCCAAGTACGTGGGCATGGCCCGGCGCGAGATCAACAAGCTGCTCAAGCAGAAGGAGAAGAAGAACGAGTGAAAGGGAGCAGAGGGCATGGCAAGACAAGTGGAAAAGACATGCGCGCACACACACACACACACACACACACACACACACACACACACAGTCCATCTCCATTTTAATCCAGCTCACAAGCACAGTTGAAATGCCACTCTTTTAACCCCCGCCCTCCCCTCCGCTGCAGTGACGTGTCTGTCCATGAACCCTCCAGTCACAAAGGGCTCAATGCCTTTGCCTGGCTCCTGCAGTTGACATTTTGCTGCCATGGTCACCGAGCAGTCGGTCACCGTGTACCCCTCTGAGCAAACGTTACCTTCAGTGTGAATCTCCTGTTTTATATGTTAATGCCGTGAATTGAAAGTCCTTTTTATATTCAAGCTCACCCCTCTTCCCCCTCCATACTTTTAATGTGCACTGAAACCATGGAATTTGTTTGTTTCATTAGATGAACAACCTGCAGGTCCTCAGCAGGCTGGAGTGTAAGTTATAAGAATCTACTGCTGTATCTGCTCTCACCTGCTGACAGTGTCGATCCAGCCCTCTTCTGGGTGATTTCTGTAAATAAGCCTGTCCTCTTCCTTGGTTATACTAAGCAACAGTGTTCCCATCTTATGTGTATTCTTGGCTGTGTCATAAATTAAAATTTGATTTGAAAGGAAGTCAGAGTTGGTGTGTTGATGTGAGGTGACATAGAGCTGTCCGGTCCATGGACACCAGCGTCCATGAAATTGACATGGATACCAGTTTGTCAGCACTGTGTAATCATGGTTACAGAATATCTAGTTTACGTTTCATATAGCTGCCTTGTAGAATACACCTGCTTAATATTTCATTAAATACAGTTTGTGGTTTTAATAAAGGAGAGTGAGTTTTTTTGACGGTTGAACTGTGCAGCATGTATGATGATGGTGATCTCAAGCTTTATTGAGTTGATCAGTCAGTTATACTTATTCACATGCAAATGGGTTGCGATAGTCCGATAGTAAACCAATTTCTAGTAGATTCAAACTTACTTTTTGGTTTAGAAAATAAGTGCGTTGTTTGCAATGTAGTTTAATGCACAGTGGACCACTCAGCACTGGCATACGTTCTGACATAAATCATAAGTCAAATACCGTTTGTAGGTTTAATGCGTATGTACATAGGCTAGGCATGGGCGATATCATAGCAATATTATATCGCTCATCCAGAATAATCACCAGAACACAAGCACAGCCGAAACGTTTGGCCAGATGCCAGCTTTTCGGACATTTATTTTCGCTCACAATTTGTGAAGCAGATTAGTCAGGTCACGTTGGGGAGCATGCGCTGATGCAGCGTGTTGCCGCACCCACCACAGGGGCGAAACTCCTCGGGATCCCGGCTGACAACCCCCCAGACAGACATGCGGTCCAGTCCCACACTCCGGAAATGGCCATTCATCTGCCGCAGCCCCTCGGCCTGGTCCCGCTGCTTGGGTCCTCAGCAATGAGGATCCTGCGAGCCGGATCACCCTCAGGGAATCTCATGGCCATAGTGCCACAACAGATGCTCCCTCGCAGTGGAAGTAATGTGCCTCATTAAGACTCCTCAACAACCGTTCCTTCGACACAAAGTCAAACCAGCAGTTCTGAAGGATTCTCCGAAGAGACACAGTACCGAAGGAGTCCAGTCTTCGTCTCGGCTCGCTGGATAGCGTCCATGTCTCACAGCCATACAGCAAATCAGGGCGCACCAGGACTCTAAAGACTTGGACCTTTGTCCCCTTGCAAAGATATCGCCACACACCCCTTTCCAGCGACCTCATGACCTCCCATGCTCTCCCAATCTGTCTGCTGACTTCATAGGAAGAGTCACCAGAGACATGAATGTCGCTGCCGAGGTAAATCTCTTGACATAGTCGACATTCTCCCTGCAAACAGATACACTACTGATGGCTGTGCCTAAGAAGTCATTAAATGCCTGGATCTTGGTCTTAATCCAGGACATCCGTGATCCCAGACACTCAGACTCCTCGATCAGTCTCGAGAGCCTGATCAGAGCCTCCATTGACTCCGCTAAGATCACAGCATCGTTGGCAAAGTCAAGATCAGTAAATCAATCTTCACCAATGAACGCCCCACAACTGCCGGACCCCATGACCCTGCCCAACGCCCAGTCTATACAAGCATTGAACAGAGTAGGAGCAAGAGCACACCCCTGGCGAACTGGGAAAAACACGGAGGTTCTCCCTCCTCTCTACACAGCACTCACAGTACCAGTGTACAGGCCAGCCATGATGTCCAGCAACTTCGGGGGGATCCCGCAATGTCTCAGGATGTCCCACAGGACTTCTTCGACATAAACCCAGACTGCTCCGGTCGCTGATAGGCGAGCAAGTGATCATGGATCCTGCTAAGGATGACCCTAGCAAGGACCTTACCCGGCACTGAGAGCAGTGTTATCCCCCTGTAGTTGCCAGAATCCAGGCGATCACCCTTCCCTTTCCAGATAGGGACTACAAATCCTGTTTTCCAGTCAGTTAGGATGACACCTGACTCCCAAACGGAAGCAAAGATTGCCTGCAATGCCAGGAGGACAGCTTTACCACCTGCCTGGAGAAGTTCACCCTGGATACCACAAATCCCCGTGGCTTTCCCCCAGCTGAGGCAATCTCAGTGAGATTGCATGATTCACAGCTGATTGGAGGATCAGCCTTGAGAACCGTGGACCCAAAGATGTCCAACGTCCTAGCTGGAGGGTCAGCTTTAAGCAACTGCTCAAAGTAGCCAGCCTAGCAGGTCATAACTGCAGTGTCATCTGTAAGGACCGTTCCATCACCCATCCTGACTGCAAGTCTCAGAGGAACAGATTTAGATGTGCGTAATGCTTCGATTCCTCTGTAAGCAGGACGTGGGTCACTAGACCACAGACCAGAGAGTGACTCCTCTTGATAATATCCAGGGTGCCCTGCGAGATGAAACACCTCCTTCTGGGAACATTGGCAACACCAACACAACCCTCGGCAACCTTCAGGGTCTTATCACAGAAGGTCTCCCACATCACATTAGAGTCAGCAGTCGCGCCTAAGTCTGCAAGTTCCTCACAAAAACTGTGTGCAAACCAGAGGTGGAAATTTCAGGTCCAGAAAGTATAAATCCAGACCGTGATTTACTTTCAACCAACCAGTTGCACATAAAGAGTCACAGTTACAGAGTACTCCACTGGTTGGTTAAAACAAAATCCTGGTCTGGATTCGTACTTTCTGGACCTGAAATTTCCACCTCTGATGCAAACTCATCAGAAACAGCTTGATCTTGGAGTCTGGCCAAATCCAGCCTCATTCTCTTAATAGGTGGCAGCCTACTGGATCTAAGCTGAATCTTCAGAGTAGCAACAACAAGTCTGTGGTCAGAATTCATAAACTGGGCACTTCTGTAGACCCTGCTCTGCAGGAGCCTCCAGCGTCTGCCCACAAGGATGTGATCGATCTCCTTTGCTGCACCACCAATACTGGAGTACCAAGACCAACGAAGCGGCTCAGGGCGTCAGGGCCAATCCTGCTACCAATCCCCAAATTTCTTTTTCCCCTGCAAGTTGGAGAATCACTTGCAGGGCAGGATGCAGTTTAATGTAATATCCAGGTATACCAGAACAGTATTATGTGGTGTACCCCGCTACAGTGCATATCACACTAAAGTATACCAAACCATAGTATACCAGAACAGTATTATGTGGTGTGCCCTGCTAACCAAATTTAATAAACATAAAGATACACCAAGTTTATACAGATTACTAAGTTTTGGGTGTCACAAAATGCATCTCGTTAATCTTTTAGTCATATTACTAAACTGCTTAACAAAAAATAAACGTATAGTCAGTTGAGTAGGCTGTTCTTCAATTATATTGATCTACAGTGGCATCTAGTGTTCACATGGTGCAAAAAAAATATTTAAAACAGAATTTGAAGTAATCTACAGCTTAGGCCTATATAAACAGCAAAAGTTCCACATTCAATCCACTTCACAGGGATACACAAAAATGGCATATAGTCCGATGTGGGTTTAGTGTTTTTGTAAATGACTGTGGACAGCCCTAGACCTAATCACGTCACCACCCACACTAAATCACCTATCCCCCACCTGGGATTGCATTATTTTACAAAAAGGTATTTGTGGTTTAAAAATCCCAAGTGCAGTTACTTATAGTAAATGAGCTATCATTTTTGTCACAGTAGTTTCCGAGTCTGACAACATCTCGCGAGAGCTCACCTTGCGGGAAAGGGGTTTCCCATAATGCACCACGCGACGGATCTTCCTCCTCTTTCCGCCATATTACAGATCTGGTAAGGATGGCCAATTTGATATATCATTTTCAATCTTCTTGGTATCAGTGTCATCCGAGTATTAGCGGGTCGCCATTTACAAATAATTACAAGATGAATTTAATGGTTACGTGGTGGTTTAGTTCTGGTGCCCGTCGATATGCTCTTTATATGTTATTGTTTGTTGAATTTGTCATCGCCCGGGTACCTGGTTCCTGTGTGCTGGACACATTGGTACGGGTAGTCGTGACACACAGCAAGCTGTTGCTTCTAAAATAGTCAACGTGTCTTCATGAAAAGGACGCGGTCGGTTCAGTCCGACCCGAAATCCGTCGTGATTCATGTGGGCCTGTTGGTTGGGAGTAAGCATAGAGCAACTCGCTAGCCGAGAGCTAGCCGGGGTTTGGGACAGGGGCGCCAGGCTGCAGGGAGCACGATGTCCGCCTTTTACTGCTTAAATAACGGGCATGTTTCCTCGGTTTGTGCCGCAACAGTTTGTTTCCGAAAACTGGCTCGGGTGAAGTGCTCGCTAATGACAGAGCTGGTTAGTTAGCTGGCTGCTGGTTACTTCGCTTGCTGCTAGTTCTGAGTTTCTTCTTACCGGCTGGGTTCTTTTCTCCCAGGTGTTTAACACACATGGTGGTTAAAATGTCGGTATTGATAAACCTAGAGGGATGTGGAGTCCAGGGTCCCGCTTCGGGCAGCAGTCTGTGTGCATGTAGGCTTCCTTCGTGTTCGGGACATGCCTGGCCCGGCGCCGCCCGTAGGTTCACGGGCATCCTCTCCGGTTCCCCCATAGGCACCATGGTGCGCATGAACGTCCTCGCCGACGCGCTGAAAAGCATCAACAATGCGGAGAAACGCGGCAAGCGCCAGGTCCTGATCCGGCCCTGCTCCAAGGTCATCGTCCGCTTCCTGACCGTCATGATGAAGCACGGTGAGTGCTCCTCCGGGAGATGCTGCCCTCCCCACTGCACGGCGTGCTCAAGGTGTCCCACCCAGTTGTCCCGTGCAGAGTGACATGTGGGTCCAGGATGACACTTCTCCCTGATTTGCTTCCCCAGGCTACATCGGCGAGTTCGAGATTATCGACGATCACAGGGCTGGCAAAATAGTGGTGAATCTCACAGGCAGACTAAATAAGGTAAGCGGGCTGCCTCAGTGTACGCAGACCCGGTGGTCCGGGGTGCATAGTGGGTCTCCCGTGACGCTCTCCTCTCTCCCACAGTGTGGGGTCATCAGTCCACGCTTTGATGTCCAGCTTAAAGACCTTGAGAAGTGGCAGAACAACCTGTTGCCCTCCAGACAGTTCGGGTGAGTGTGTGCTCATGGTCCTCACATCGGGGTTACAGTAGAGCTCATTCTGCTGATGCGGTCTCATTTAGGGATGCTATCAAAGTAGCCTGGCTCGGTTATCATGGGCTATAAAGATACCTTTATATATGTACCATTAGGGAGAGCAGTACATGTGTGTATTTGGATGAGAGCAGATTTTGGAGCATTTGGGGCTAAGGGTATTGCTCTAGTGTCCACCTGCGGGACATGGGATTCGAACTCATGACCTTCCGGGGCCATACGTGCAAATCCCTGTTAGTGTGATAGTTGGGTTTTTAAAATAATGCTGTTCTGTACTACATGGTTTAGACAGAGGTGGGAACCTGAAAAGTTCCACAAGTCCCAAACCAAGAAATCAATGTTTTGTTTAGTGATTAGTCCTGCCTGATGAAGGGTCTGTCACTGACAGTGCCGGCGTGTTACTCAAAGCTGTGTGCCTGTGTCACGTTTTAAAGAGGCTGGCAAGTGACGCCACTGTCACTCCCAGGCTGGAGCAGAAGCGGTTTCATTCACACGAATCCCTCCCTGTTTGCTCCTGGTTGTGATAGTGAAGCTCAGCTCTGTTATGGCAGCTCTGCTGAATCCCTTTGTGTGCACCCCCAGCACAGGTGGTGTCTTTGGAGGGTGCGGTGCTACACCGGGCTCCTTCACGGAGCTCAAAGCATATAAAGTTCCCTCTTCTGTGTATTCGACGTTTAATCACACCTGTTTAGCGCTCTAATGCTAAACGCTCATTAAAACCACTTTTTGGGGCTGCTTCAGTTATTACATTTCCAAACATTCGCCTTGTGTTTTTCAGCAGTACTCAGTTTGTGCCTCGTGTGTAATCACTGTTGGAACTACAGTGCTGGCGTTGGTGGAATTTTGTATTATGTTAATTTTCTTTAGTGTGATGCTGGTCCCAAATTTTCTGTTTATTGGGCTTTAACCTGGAATGGCTCCTTTCTTTGACTGTAGACCATGTTGCCTACTGATGTCCTGCTGTGGGAGATGTCGTTTTCCTTCACTGTCAGTGTATCAATGCTGCACACCTCCTGATTCATTTTCCTGTGTTTCCTCTTAAGTGGCAGCCTGAGATTTATTTGTCATGTCCAGCCTGCAGGGATCCATACCTTTTTCTTTTGTCCCGGCATAAGGGCCGTGAGTGGTGGTTGTCTCCAGTTCCCATTTAGTGTCTGATGTCAGCTAGATAGCTCTCCCACAGCAGCAGTGATTTATGGGAAAACGGGGAGGCAGCCCCGGTACACCCCGAATAATTCGTCATGGGGGATGGTTAAAATTCACAGAAGGCAACCAGTTACAATCAGGAGTACAGGCAGTGCTGGCTTATAGGGATTGGAAATGTTTCCTTTGTGAGTCAGAGAGCAGATGTGCATTCGGGTGCATCTTAAATTGAAAAACATATTTGGTATGTTTGACATCTGTACAAAATGAAGTGTTCTTCATGGAGGTGTGTTACGATGCTTGCCGTGAAGACTGCATTTTTCTGAATTCACACACATTGCTATAAAAATTTAATGGGCTCCTGTACTCGGTATAATGTGGTATTACCGTAACTGTTCCAGTATTTGTCATGCTTGGTCCCAAGCTACCTGGTCCACATTTCATCGCATTTACCGTAAAGTGCCAACGCTTCGCCTGTCTTCCAACAGGTACATCGTGCTGACGACCTCGGCTGGCATCATGGACCACGAAGAAGCCAGGCGGAAGCACACAGGAGGGAAGATCCTCGGCTTCTTTTTCTAAGTCGTGTAGATGCCGGCCAAATAAAGTGCTTTGATTCCACGTGTTTGCGGAGTCGTCCTCTGCTTGCCCGCCGACGTCCTGCCCCCCGCAGCGCCCAGGCTGTCCTGCTCCTCTGGCCAGGCGCGCGTTGCCGGAGTCACTCGGATTCCTTCTTTCAGTTCTTCATTTGTGCATCTGCCGTTACTGAAACCTCACCGTTTGCTCTCAGCGGGCTCCTCTGTCCATGTCTTTGGCCGTAACCGACAGCTGATGAGAATGCGAATGTCTTTGAGGTCCCGAAGACTTCGTTTACCAGGGTTCTTTGTACGAACAGGTAATGTCTGATTGTCAATAGAGTTCATGAAAAGGCTGAGATCACCAACTTGTCTCACATTGGAACTGTAGTCATGATGTAAAATCATGGTTAAGTGTATGTAGTGTTTTTTTTTTGGTGTTATTTCACCTGCTTCCATGTGCTAAAGTTAGATCAGGATGCCTTTGTCCCGCTGGCTGGCTTGACACTCCATGGATGCCTGACTTGTGGTTTGTACAGTATTGCGCAAGTTTTAGCCAGTCAGTGGAAATCTATTTATCTAGGTAGTGTTAGCTTAGAACAAAAACAATTTAACGACGTGAAGTAATAGTAAAGCAAAATTTCATCTGTTCTCCAAAAACCTACTGAAACCTTGTTGGCTCACTAGAACACCTCCCTCCTCTCAGGGACACCCCAACCATTACGTATATGTACGGTAATACATTTCACCACCAGCTCAATTAAGTTAAAAACTAGTTAAACAGTGGGGTGACCTTAGGAGAGATCTTGAAATGGCTAAGCTAACAAAAACTAATACGCATGTCATTTAACCATTTTCTTTGCCTAAGAATCCAACATTGCAGATTTTCCTGTTCAAACACACCCACTAAACCTGGTAATTAGTACTAGAAGTTAGAGATCTTGGGAGGCACTGGACTCAAAGGGGAAGCACATCCTCCGGGAGCCGGCAGAGGAAGCCAAAGTCAAATGGCCGAGATGACGGAAGTCCCAATTCACACTGTCTAAGTCTTAAGATTTGAGTTTGAATGCAGGCAGGCGCATGTGCCGATTCCGATGGCAGGATGAACAGTGGTACGGCAGGATGAACAGTGGTACAGCAGCAGGCCAGGCAGGAGGGCGAGCAGGCCGGAGAGACGCCACAGGTAGAGGAGATGTTGCAGGCAGTAAGGTAGGCGGAATATGCTGATATTTTGGGTCTCTAGGCAGCACAGCCCAGGAGGGGTTGGGGAAATAAAATGTGCTAAATTAGCTGAAGTAGGGGAGACTAGAGGCAGCGCAAACAGTTATGTGAGTGCAGTATGTAAGCTCCAGCAGATATGGCTATGGCAGCATAAGTAGGAGGGAGAGGTAGGTGGGAACACAGGCATGGGGAGTCCCTGAATGTCAGTACTCCAATTCCACAAGGGGGGGTGAAGCTAGAGTGACAGCACTGACAGTTCAGTTCATCCCAAGCCAATGGCACCGACTGAACAAGTATGTTCTTAGTCTAGGCTTGTATATTGAGAGTGAGCCTGAATCCCGCACATCCGCTGGAAGACTATTCCACGGCTGCAGAGCTCTATAAGAGGATGCACTCTGCAACCTGCCATAATTCTTTCTACCCTGGGTACTAATAGATATCCTGCTCCTTGAATTTGAAGCAAGTGAGGCGGGCTGTGGGAGACCAGAAGATCTCTAAGGTATTCTGGTGCAAGGCCATTCGGTGCTTTATAAATTAACAGCAGTATTTTGTAGTCAATCCAAGACTTAATTGGAAGCCAGTGAAGGGACCATAGAACAGGGCTAATATGATCAGTTTTTTTAGTGTTTGTAAGAACTCTGGCGGCTGCGTTTTGTACCAGCTGATGTTTATGTAAGGATCCAGATGCACAACCAGAAAGGACATTACCGTAGTCCAGGAAGATATAAAGGCATGTAGTTTTTCTCCATCATGAAAGGAGAGCATCTTCCGAAGCTTAGCTATGTTCCATAGATGGTAGAACAGAATTCTAGTAATACTTCATATGAAAGCATAGAAACATAGATCTCAATCAACCAGGACACCAAGATCCCTGACTACTGTGTTAAGCTGAGTAGGAAGAGCACCACGGTTGAGGCTGTCAAACTGTGTGTCATCAGCATAACAATGAAACCCAGCACCATGATCTCTAATAAGGGGGGGCATGGTGGTGCAGTGGTTAGCACTGTTGCCGCACACCTCTGGGACCCGGGTTCGAGTCTCCGCCTGGGTCATGTGTGTGGAGTTCGCATGTTCTCCGCGTGTCGTCATGGGGTTTCCTCCGGGTGCTCCGGTTCCCCCCCCAGTCCAAAGACATGCTGAGGCTGATTGGGGTTACTAAATTGCCCATAGGTGTGCATCTGTGAGTGACTGGTGTGTGAGTGTGCCCTGCGATGGGCTGGCCCCCTGTCCAGGGTTGTTCCCTGCCTCATGCCCATTGCTTCCAGGATAGGCTCCAGACCCCCCACAACCCAGTAGGATAAGCAGGTTGGAAAATGGATGGATGGACAGATGGATGATCTCTAATAATGTTAACAAGTGGTAGCATATGTAAAATGAACAGTAGCAGACCCAGCACTGATCCTTGTGGGACACTATATTTGACTTTGGCGGGCTTGGAAGATTCATTGCTCATGTAGACAAACTGATAACCAAGTTATTTAAAAGCTGTGATGCCAGAGGACATGCAATTGAGGCAGCCCACAGGTAGGGGGCAGTGCATCACCACTATCTGAGCTATGAGTTTGCACTTAGCCTGTACCCAGTGTGTGCAATGTTGTTGTGGTGCTGGTGTGGGGGGGGACTCCTTGTGGGGTAGGATGGCTGCCTGCCAGGATATAGTCATGGATAATTGAAAATTTCACTGTTAAAATATAAATACAAAGGCATTAGCCTTAAGCTCCAGAAGAATTATAAAGCTGTTAGCTGGGTGGGGAGGCTGGAAAGTGATGGCTTAGGCATACTAGCATTCATACTAGGGTTAGGGTTATTAGGGTTAGGCATACTGAGGTGCTTCTATGTGAAGTGATGTACAGCTTGGGTGAGTGCCGGTGGCAGCCTGAACAAACACCTGTTACATTCTTGCTGAACACAGCAGAATTCTCCTTCTGCCTCACATGGTGTAAACATGAGAAGCTTCCAGGTTTATCTGCAGGACGTCGCCATGTGAGGCTTCATCAGTAACGTGGTCCCATATGGCTGTTTGTCTGACACTGAGGTCTGTGTATCTTCGGGCCTCCTTGGGGGATCTGGGGGAATCCTGTGTTGTGCTTTGTGGGCGCTGGGGGTTCTTTTAACACATGTGATTGGCCACAGGGTCTAGGTAGAAGCATCCTATCAGTGTGCAGCACTTGTGTTGATACCTGAATGTGCAGTGCTGCACTCTGTGCATCTGCGTGGGATTGGCGCCAGCTGAGATGGCCGTTCCCATGACGTAACAGCCCACGGCATCCGCAGCTGCCGGCCGAAACGTCTGGCGGCCGTGTAGCACGTGGAGGTGCCATGGGGGGGGGGTCTCTGTCTGGCTCAGGGCCTCGACCACCTGCTGCAGCAGGACACTGTGAGGTCTTCGCCGCTCAAAATCATTTCATTCCCTGCTGTACCAGGATTTCATTCTACTTTAATGGCGTGATTTGTCATGCTGTCTGTAATTTTGTGATAAGTGTTGTTTTAAGTAGTTAATTAGTGTCGAATCAAGGAAAAATGCCCCCTTCTAAACAAAACTAGGTTCTGGTGACAAGATTCCTTCTCTTTAACGAGAGTTTTCAGAGTCCATTACAAGGCACGAGAACATTTGTACTACAGATCATTGCTGTCCCTAAGAGCACAGTGTAAGTGCGCAGTGTAACGGCAGTCTTGCCACCCCAGCTAGTGCAGTGTCACACTGTCTTTTGTCTCCCTCGTAAATATCCATTCTGAAGACCATAAAAAGTCTCAGTAAAATGGGGCCAAAATGATAACTAATATTGCTAATTTCCTCACAGAATAATATATGATTCAAAGAAATGACTCTATCCCATGCGCTGCTATAAATAAAAGAACGATGCATGAACCCTGGTTGGCACTCTGGTTGGTAAGACACTGAAATAGTTCTTACAGTCTCCTAACAGCTCGGGGATTCATACCACTTAACGCCGGAGTGCGTCTGGTGGCAGACACCAGGGAGGGACTAATCGCTCCAGAGGGAGCTGACAAAGCCGGGTGAGATCAGGTCTAAGAGGAGCGCAAGAACATCAGCATGAACTTCTGCATGGTGTTCTGGGTAAGTGCTGAGAGACCCTTAGGAAAGGAAATCCAAGCCATACACCTAGTGCTAGACCTGACTCTAACCCCAACCTTAAAGCCTAACTCTAATAGCAACATTAACCCTACAGGGGGAGCTATGAGTCTATATGAACAGAAATTTGTAGGCCTCTTGATGTGTATATCATTCATGACACCAGAGGGCGCCACTCTTCTTGGCACACAGCTGTTTGGGGCAGCAGATGCTATACGTACATAATCCCTTACTTTCTCCCACGGCTACAGCTGACTGTTTTTGTCCAAGGTGAGCTTCAGCTAACCCCCGATCTCCTGGGGCACCACATCAGTCCTGTGCTACTGCAGAAATGGTAGAAGAAATGTGACAGATGTATCAACAGCTGGCTCCTTTCTGGGTGCTGAACCAACAACCTGCTGATGTGGTCCTGTGCTTAAGCTGCTGGTTCCCCACGGTTCCCAGTCATGGAGGCAGAGAACGGATCGAAGCGCCAGGCAGCCACACTGGGCCAGGTGTTTCCACAGGAGTCACAACAATGATCTTAATGACTGCTTCAATAATTGCACCGTCCAGTCTTCTTAAAACACCGCATTGTTCCTTCGCAGAGGGTTTCGCACGATCTGTTCATCGACGATGCAACACACGAAGATTAACAAGAATCAGGTCAAAATTCAGTGAAGGCTCCGTGGTGAAATGTTACCGCATCTGTGGTGGATCGTTAACAAAAACGTAAAAGCTATCTGAGTGGACCCAGTTCTTGTCAATATGTCTTAATTATGACCAAACAATGCTAATAACCATCCCTTTAGGTGGATCTGAGTGAGCTGAGTGTAAATGTACACCATACCCTGTCTACAGCCAGGGCAAGGCTAATACGGATTTGACGTGCAATACCAGCAATACCAGTACAGTGGTTTGGAGAACAGCCCTCCCACTGGTGGCTGCAGTGGCCCCACCTCCAACCATTTCAGTACCATCAGCATGCTTGCAAACTAAAAGCTTACGCTACATTTTCATCACAAAATAAAAAAAGCTATTGATTGGTTCTGCCTTATAGCTGTAAAGGCCACAGAGGCGGTGGGCTGGTGCTGATGACAGCCAGGGGGTTCAGTAGTAAGTTGTCACTGAGCTAGAGGCCACTGTGGGTGTGGCATCCAGCTAGTGGGCATTGGCACCCTGTTAGTGAGTGTGGCATCCTGTTAGTGGACGTTGGCATCCTGTTAGTGGGCGTGGCATCCTGTTAGTGAGTGTGGCATCCTGTTAGTGAGTGTGGCATCCTGTTAGTGGACGTTGGCATCCTGTTAGTGGGCGTGGCATCCTGTTAGTGGGCGTGGCATCCTGTTAGTGGGCGTGGCATCCTGCTAGTGGGCGTTGGCACCCTGCTAGTGAGTGTGGCATCCTGTTAGTGGATGTTGGCATCCTGTTAGTGAGTTTGGCATACTGTTAGTGAGTTTGGCATACTGTTAGTGGGCGTGGCATCCTGCTAGTTGGCGTTGGCACCCTGTTAGTGAGTGTGGCATCCTGTTAGTGGGCATGGCATCCTGTTAGTGGGCGTGGCATCCTGTTAGTGGGTGTGGCAAATTGTTAGTGGGCAGGTCTGATCAGAGGAAACCTCTTCATTGATGGCACCTTTGGCGAACGTAACCACACAGTGGGGTGACGGTCTGCTGCGGGTGCAGCGAGTGGCACGTCACGTGATGCGGAAGCGTTGCCCTGGAGACAGCCCAGCCTCCTGGCTCAGAGGACAGCTGGAATGTAGATGAATTAGTCGCCGTAAAAACTGCTTGGTCGGACCACGTTTCAGAGCAGGAACGTGGCTGAAATGGGGGGGGGGGGCTTGCTGAGGCTTGCCTCTGTCTCTCTGATGGAGCGAGCAGGCTCCTGCCCAAGAAGGCGCTGTGTACACCTGAGTCCTCTGGGGGGGCACCTTGAAGTGTAACAGGTGAATGACTGTTCAAACATGGTATCTGGAGGTGGGGGGAGGGGGAGGCAAGCCGATAGTATTCATATTCCCTCACAGGACAGTTTAAAGAGATTTTACAATAACTAGATCATTCAACCCCTGCAAACTACAGATACTCCAAACAAATATGGTTTATGGTGATTCTGGGACCTAGTGGCTTCAAAGCAGTATGACAGTTTTCTGAAGAAAAGCGCATTTAATAACCTAAACTGTGATCTCCTCCCATGGCCTGCAGCCTTGCACGCATGATATAAAAACCAACCGCGTTACTGCCGGCAGCCACTAGATGGCAGCGGCGGCTCTCGCTCAGCTGCGGCGCTGAAGCGGTCGCAGTCGATCCGTCGGAATGCCCTTTTTCCTGTATTCCGCCAGCGAGACTTTAAACACTAATTAAGATTGATCCTCAGATAAAAGAATTAATATTGAAATGGCAGAATCGGCCGAAATGAACATTTTCGCAGCGTCGCTAATCAAATTCTCTCTCTCCTCTATCAAGCCATCTGCTCTTCCTCTGAGTGAATATCAAAAAAGGCTTCATTCACCGACACGAAACTAGGATGAATAGAACCACCGTATTTAAGAGAATAACTCTGAAAAATTATTTTTACTCAAAATGTAATTATGAGGTATAAAACGTGTGCACACACACCCACCTTTTTCATATTCCTTTCTTTCTTACAGGATACCGGTTTAATATAACCACTTTAATAGCACTGCATTATTAACACGCAACACGGAGGCTACCCCTGCGTGTCCGGCTGGTTGGAAGCGGAAAACACGTGACGTGACTGATAGCTGCCGCCTGCTGCCGGCGGCCCCGTCCGAGACAAAGTGGAATCACTTTGCTAAGTCGGCGCCGTGGGGAACCTCGGGTCGTTACAGAAAAGGGTGCCTAAGCCACCCTCCCCACACATGAGGAGCAGGTGGTGCCGCTCTGAGGAATTAAAAATGAAAAAAAAGCATCCGGCAGTAAACTGTACTTAAAGGTTTAGCTGTTCCTGTGGGCGTGTCATACATCACAGCATAGCAAGAGGCACAAATCCATCTGTACTTTTAGAAGATGATAGGCAATTTACACATTTCATACAGCAAGATGCTACACCTCAGGCAGTATAAAAATACACTGTTAATTAGTTCACATTTACAGTCCCTGCTTACATTGACACAGAATAATGCAGAGATGACTTACACGGGCCCAGATTTGGTAGAGAGGTCGGAATTAGTACGCCCACCTCTAGCTTTTAATAGCGTCACATTACGGGTCTGGTCAACGGTGTAGGTGAGACGCAGATACTGTGATTAGAAAGGGAACTTGGCACAGTAAAAATACAGATCTGTGAACAGGCAGAGATAACCCAGTCAAAGTGCTGAGCAGGTGTGTTCAGCAGAGGCAGGCCTTCTAATAGCACCTGGCAGGCCTCTCTGTCCCGCCGTAAACGCTGACAGCCTTGCTTGCAGTCGGCCCCGTTGGTCCGTAGACCCTGTAAATGCCTTACTCCACACCATGTCCTCACACCCACCCTGTGACGACGGGGAGACTCTTTAATGTAGCAGGTGCTGTTTAATTATCATCTTTGGGATTAGAGATGGTGGGCGATGCGGGTGGTACTCTTTTCGCTCCCAGATGTGTTGTAGGGAAATGCTCCCTCCCAGTGGCTAAAGAATGACTGATTGTGAACCAGGAGTGAAATGCCAGTGTCCAGGCTGGAGAGGCGTAACGGTAAAAAGGGACACTGGGCTATTGGTCTGGCTGTTCATGGCCGGACTCACTGACGCCATGGCAGCGTCACACATGGTGGCAGGGGAGGGGGGTGCGGCCGCATCGCAAATCCGCGATTGTGCGCCCCCGTACTGCCCTGCGAACATCTAGCATGACTGGGATTTGTGGGAAGAGAAGAGGGAGATTTGAGTAGAGAAGAGGGAAAGTTCTGCACCTGTCAGGTTCTGCCAAGGGCCCAACTGGGCATTTTCATTTTGGATTATTTACCCTTCGGATTATATACAACGATTCCAGAATCGGAAAACGAACCACAAAGAGATTAAAACGTTTACGCCGTGGAATCTGTTAATGCGATAATCAGCCGCTGTGGTGTAATATTTACGAAGAGCTAAAACGGGAATATGAAGCGTATCTGAGTGGATCCATGCTTCTGTGGAAAAGGGGCCGTCAGACGCTGAATATTTCCCACCAAGAGGTCTTTTTTCCCCAGCAGTTAAACAGGATCTCTCGCCAGCCCCGTGACGGTGCTGGGACACGAGGCCACAGGGCTACGGACAGGACCCCAAGGCGGGGGGGGGGGGGGGGCAGTGTAATGAGCCCGTCCCCGCCAGCCGTAAGACGATTATACCCCCCCCCCCCCCGGGGGTGAGCCGCGCAGGGCAGGCCGAGAGCTGGCTGCTGAGTGACCTGTTTCCCATCATCCTCTGGGGCGTCCACGTTCTGAGTCTATTTCAGGATATTCTCTGCTAGAATATTAAGGACAAGAATGATTATCATGATTTCTCTATTTTGGAAGTATGTCTTAAATTAGAGTGAATTAAATTAACAACTCCCCCATGCACACACACACACACATACACAGTACACATACACAGTACACATCACCACAACGAAGTGCGCTTAAGCACAGAATCCCAGCATGGTAGATCCGCCGCTGGCTGCAAGAAACGTGATCCCCGCCGGGGACAGTCACTTTGAGGAAATTAACGTGGTGCCACTTTACAATGAGGCTACCCTTATAAAGGGATTATGAATGCTTTATAAGCAGGTTATTACTTAGGTTGTAACACTTTGTAAATCATTACTAGACAATTATAAACAAGTTACACCACAGTTACTACCATTTATAAGTGGCAAAGGGAACCTTATTGTAAAGTGGTACCATTAACAGTGTAAGCGCTTGATGTATTTATGAAACAGAGAGCATGGCTACGCTACACATCCCGGCCAGTGAGTGACTGAGC
Source organism: Hippopotamyrus pictus (assembly GCA_026781145.1). Classification (NCBI taxonomy): domain Eukaryota; kingdom Metazoa; phylum Chordata; class Actinopteri; order Osteoglossiformes; family Mormyridae; genus Hippopotamyrus; species Hippopotamyrus pictus. The sequence goes on from JAODLC010000004.1 coordinate 107,605, forward strand.
TGAGAGGAGGGGCACTGCTATCTCTGTGTGGTCAGGGCCATCACCAGGGATGGCTTCCCCCCCCCCCAGCTGATCGGCCGATTGATGACACCGGGGGGGGGGGGGGTTGACCCGTAGCCTCACAGCGTGAATTCGCTGGACCTGCTTTTCAGAGTGAAACCCAGTTTTATGAAACACACGTGGATGTCAGACATCGATCCTATTTTAATATTAATTATTAGCCCTTTGTTATAACCCTCTGCTAGGTCCTCTGAGAAAAATGTCGTTATCTGTACATCTATGACACTCTCAGCTTCATTTTTAATTAGCAGCCCCAGCCATTTTATTCTACAGTGCACATACCTGCGTTTGTAATAAATCCAATTTAATGGGACTGTAATCCTGTATATGATCTTATATGTGTATGATGCAAAGATTGAAAACATAATCCAAGTATACAGTAACTGAAAGAGTTTCCTTAAATCCTTAAATCCATCACCATGGTCACAGAGTCTGATTCTTACAGTTATAAGATACAGGAAACTAAATCTAATATTTTCATGACATTGATGATGGCAACTAGTATCACAGAAATGCTTTGCATCAAATCTCAGATACTGTAGCCCATACATATTTGATTGCCCCCCCCCCCTAAAATAGCTGAACAGTTTCATGAGGTTGTTCTCTGTAATAGAGTTTTTGACTGCATGGTTCACTGAGTGTTTTTGTTATAACTGAACTGGGTCACCATGTAAACATCTGTGATCACTCTGAAAAATATCCCACACTGAGCAGATGAAGACGTCAGCCCGAGGAACCAATCAAATTGCTGTCCCCGTGTCACACGGCCGTGGCGCACATTTACATAACAAGTGGTGACATCACAGTGACAGTAGCACATCTGATCTTGATGGGACTCTTCATTAGTACAGTATGTGGTTAATATCCTCAACAATATTTTGGAAAATATTACTGTTTGTTATTTATGCTAATTAATTTAACTGTTTACATCGTTTGTCTGCCAGCCGTCTGGCTGGCTTGAAGTGTATCTGAAGATGGAGGGTCTCTGGGAGAGTTCGGAGTGACGTCCCGGCTGTGACAGCTGCCTTCACTAATGTTGACGAGGGACTAGGCAGCTCGGGGTGGGGGGGTGTGTGTCAAGCTGGAGGAGCGAGATGGCAGATGAGCGCAGGGCTGCAGCTGTGACTCTTTTTTTTGGGGGGGGGAAGTCAATTTATGTTCCCAAGGCAGCCACGTGCCCCCGACCCCTACGCCGCTGGTTCTGTACACCAGGGGGCGGGCAAGAGCATCTGAGGATAAAGGGAGATGACAGAGTAGTCGATTAATGCTACTTAACACCTCCCCTCCCAACACACATGTCATTTTACAGACATTATATTGATTTGATTATTTGCTAATTAAAAGGAGGCGGAATGACGAAATGGCCTGGCTGGGCGCAGAGGGGAGGACTCACTCAGCGGGGAGGTGGGGAGTCTACCGTGCACCTCAGCCTCTGAGTCATGGAGAAATGGAGAAAATGGAGAAGCTCCTCAAAGGTGAGCAAACCTACAGGACCTCGAGTGGCCTGAGCTCCATTTGAGAGAACCTCAGGATTCGCCACCTGTAGCGCGTAGCACGGCCTGGTCCATTAGCTGTTAGCGATATCCCCAACACAGGATAGCGGGATGCTTTTGCTGTTCGTGTATGTGCCAGTGTGCATAGAAAAGCCTGCAAACTACCCGCAGGGAGGAAAGAGGTTTTTTTGTTGAAACAGCATATTTTTAGGATATGAGATGAAGAGGGTGGCTATCAACTATAGCAAACAGGATGTGGTCACCGTGATGCTGCCTGGGACCAGCTTCTGTCACCCTGTCAACAGCTTTTCACCCAGTCTGTCACCAGTTCAATCATTTGCTATGAGAACTAGATTGAAGTCATCATGTAACGTCAGGAGAGTGAGCCCCCCCAGGACAGGTGTGGGGAGCAGGGAGTGGGGGCCAGAACCCTGGGGTCCACAGCTGACTGCTCACCTAGGACTAACTAAACTTTATAAAGACGTGTGTGGTTGAAAATGGGGTCATTCTGATGGATTAGCATGGTAAGTTAGACCTATCCTCCAATCAGGAAGCAGCTGGCGATGAATCACAGCTTGCTGGTACACTACTACGCTCAGGCCCACCCCATACCCACACCCAATACTAAAAAAAAAAACATGTCTCTCATGTTCACCCTGGAACCTTTGGGAGAGAAACTCACTCCTGGTCATCCAGACTTAATATGCAGCATTCCCAGATAAAAGGAGTAGAATGGACCAGGAATAGGGACAAAATGAGAAGGAACACAAAGAGCAGAGACAAGAGGCATGAGAATATGAGGAGTGGGAACTTGATGGTGGGGACATGAGGGGAGGGGACTTGAGGGGTAAGGACAGGGAGAGTGAGGATATGAGGAGTGAGGACATGATTGGTGGGGATAGGAGGCGAAGGAACTTAAGGGGCAGAGACTGGAGGACTGAGGATATTAGGAGTGGGGACATGAGAGCTGGGAAAATGATTGCTGGGGACATAGGTGTGAACATGAGGTACAGGGATCATACATAAATTCTAACCCATCCCTCTTCTGTATGTCATAAAAGCGACATAATAATGAATTAATGTATTTCCACATTCAAGCCTGATGACAGCAAAGCCCAAAGTGTTTCTATTTATTGGACTATTTCTCCTCTTGCACGAGAGAGCAGAATCACATCACGCACCTCCATGACTGTGCGTGCAAACACGTGCCTGATCCTCAGAGTCCCTCTTATATTGGATACAGCGTGTGTCACGCCCTCGCCTCCCCCACGGCCAGGCTGCAGACGCGGCCCATCACCTCCCACACAGCAGTGCCATTAGGACGCTCCGGTAATGCCCGGTGCAGCGGATTCCTCTGGATGGTGCTGTTATAAGCCTCCACTGCTGTCTTCAGCCGTTCGAGTGCTCGAAATGTAACGGGAGCCTGAAATTAACCCCCTGCCAAAGGCTCGATAAACCCCTAATGATCCAACAGGAAGCCGACACAATGAGCGAAAAAAGCAGCAGATGACAGAAGAATAGTGGAAAGGAACAGAAAGGAACGGAAAGGAACAGAAAAGAACAATGAAGTCACACCGATGTCACAGAATAATAACTTGTCATAAATTTTTTTTAATCCATTTGCCATTTGGACTGTCTGGGTGACTCTCAATCTTGGCATTCCCATCCTGTTCAAACACAGCCAGCTGCATGGGTTCGTAAGTCAGGATCTGGACTCATGACCAACTTGTCGTTTTACAGCCAGATTCACACACTGCTCTCACACTCCTTTGGACGGCGCCCAGACATATTGCCTCCCACGCCTCCCCAGCTGCATAAATGCCATGAATGTGTATGCTGACGCGTGCCCCACCTGCCAGGCGTCGAGCCACAGTACCGTGTGACTCACGTCTCCCTCCGCATCCTGTCTTCGTGTCTCATAAAGCGCCGGCATCCTAAATAATGCAGCACTGTGCACAGCAGGGGCCCATAGTTCGTCTTTATGGCGGGAAAATGTGACTTGGAGGTGTGAAAAGCTTCCCAGAAGCCGCCGGGCGGGGGCCTCTGGTCGAAGGGGTCGAGCCACGTGGGAGCATGGGGTGGCACTGGGATGCAAGGCTGCTGGAAGGGAGGGGGGTGGAGTGAAAGTTCAAAGGCCTGGAACAAAAAGCAGAGGTACGTATATCAGTGCCAGTGAGGACATGCCCATGTCAGACAGGGGGCGGGGCTTTACTAGCCTGTATATTACGTGCGTGAGGAACATTCTGTGCTCTCAGAAATGTGAGACCAAAGGGAGAATTTTCAGAAGAAAAGGGCTGGATTAAGAATTGAGAATGGAGGGGGATGGTGCAGGGGGGGTCATGAAGCCACCATATTCTTTGCACTTGTGATCCTGCAGCCCAGCATCTGCTCTTCGTAACCCAAACCACAAGGACAATGGACACGAAAACTGTGCGGTGTCTTCTAAGAACACTGTTGGAGAAAGAGCTTCATCAAAAATGTGTCTGAAGATCTTATAGTCTCTCATTTTGAGACGACCTGAGATCTTTCAAGCAAGGATAAAGCAAAACTCCTCTGAGATCTCACAGAGAACAATCATTTAGCTCCAAGTGAACCTTCTGTGCCATTTTCAAAGAGAAATGCACGGGTTGGAGCAGGAAATCTTTGATACTGTTACGGTGTTACCCACCTTAAAGGCAGAAATCTCACTAAACGTGGCATTTCCTTTGGAAACAGTAAGGATAGCTAATGTGCAATTAGCATCTCTTTAAAAGACCTTTTATAAGAGTTCTGCAGGTTTGTGGTGGAAGCCCGTGTCAGGCTGCTCTGCTCCAGGCCCCTCTGCTGTCTGTCAGCTGGACAGGCTGATGCTGGAGCTCACCGGGCTGCTCGCCCAGTCGCTCACTCAGTGCCTGATGCAGCCAAACTCCTCCCACTCTCTGGCTGCTGGGCTGGAAGCTATGGTCTGACTGGGTTCTGGGTGGGATTCTTAGTTGGCACGTGCGGCTAGTCAACCAGCCAGTTAGCCGACTGGCTTTAGCCTGCCGCAGCTGCTCGGGGATCTCTCAGCCCCCGTCAGCGGGTTAGTAAAAAGTGGGGCGGCATGGAAGTGGCATGGAAAGGGTGCGGGGGGGGCAGCACTTAGCTGATCGGGATTCTGATACTAACTCTGGTGGGGGAGGCGGGGGGGGGGGGCTTCCTGTAAAACCTGTGGCCTAATATGCACGACTTTGTCCCCTGAAGCCCAGAGCTCAGTTTGGTAATTCGTCACCAATCAGAGCGCACTGACGCTGACCACCACTACAACCATGCGTTTGTGTGGGCCCCCCGAGGCTCGGTGCCCCCTATTGGCCACAAAGAGTCACTACATCAGGGAGCCCCAAAACCAGTAAACCTGCCCTTGGGTGCAGGCGAATAGATTTTCCTCTCAATCGTGAAGAAAGCTTAGAGCAAGACTCAGATGAAAATGCAACAGGGTGTCCTAAAATCTACTCACCCACACATTTCACCATCCGGGCGTGTACCTGTGATATCGACTGAATTAATTCAGTGATTACACTCCACTGAGCCAGATGGTTCAGGGCTGGTGTAACTTTTTGCACTTAAAACGGTCCAAAATCAAAGAGTAGAGCGAATTTATGCTGGGAGTGCCTGTGATGGTGAAACGATCAGGGCGCAGTCACAGCACTCGTCCTTGTTGTTTTTCCCATTATTGAATTGCTTGTGAATCTCAGATACTGTAATAGTGAATTCTTTAAGTGATCGTCAATCGAACACAGTAAATGGGGCTCAGCTGTAGCTACACACCGGAAGGTCTTTGATATGGAGTTGCTATGTTGTACCCATAGACCTCTCAGCAGGGCGTTAAAGCACATTGTTTTGCTGCATTATTGAAGAATCCCAGAAGGAAAAGCAGACTAATTAAAGCCTTATCATATCATGTCAAGATTACAGTCAGCAGTACGTTACAGGTATTAGTTTGCCTCACTGTAGAGAATACAGACTAAAATTAGCGATTATGATGGTTAAACTGGCAGATAACCATAGATAAAGAAAAAGAATGCACAATGAATTAGAACTGTATCCTTAAATATAGCAATTTATCATTTCCACTGGGCCCTTTGTCCAGGTGTCCTATTTCCATGTAGTGAGGCCATTTGTGGTGAAGAATGCAGGTATAAAATAAGCCAAGATAGCATGACCCTGTAAAAGCACAGCGGCCCTTTTCTGCCATATACTCCTGACCAAAAACACCGTCTTATTTTCAGCCGAGTACATCTCTTATTCCAACCCAGTAAAATTTGTGCGAGGGGCAGAGCTCGGAAGCACTGGAAACAGAGGAGGAAGTGCAGAGCAGAAGGCGTGGAGGAGGAAGCACGGAGGAGAAGGTGCAGAGGAGAAGGCACCAGAGGAGGTAGCGTGGAGGAGAAGGTGCAGAGGAGGAAACCTGGAGGAGAAGCCACGGAGGAGAATGTGCAGAGGAGGTAACATAGAGGAGAAGGTGCAGAGGAGGAAGCGTGGAGGAGAAAGTGGGGATGAGACGGCGCAGAGGAGGAAGTGCGGAGGAGATGGTGTGGAGGAAGAAGCAGGGACGAGGAAGCATGGAGGAGATGGCATGGAGGAGAAAGTACGAAGAAGGCACAGAGGAGGAAATGCAGAGAAGAAGGTGCAGAGGAGAGCATAGGAGAGAAAGTGCAGAGGAAGAAAACTGCAGAGGAGAAAGCTCAAAGCAGAAGGTGCAGAGGAAAACGCACAGAGGAGAAAGCTCAGAGGATGAAGTGCTCCGTGTGACGCATGTGAAGATATCCACCACAGGGCGTCGGCTGCCCTGCAGGGCCAATAAGGATGGGAAGCCGGGGGCTCGGCAGGACAACACCCACTTCCCACTTTTAATCGCTGGCATTTTCTTACTTTTATCAAACTGGCTCAGCAAGAGAGGCCAACACACTGTCTGAGCTACAGAGGACAGGCTGTCCTTCCCTCTGCCTACCTGCCAGAGGCACCCAAAGCCTGGCATTTTATTGTCAAGGTTTCAATGTCAGAACTCCTGTGATGCATCAGATACTCACGATCTGTGTGAAACTCACACGGACCTTTTCATCCTGTGGCTAAAGCAATGATACTACAGGATATTAAAAAAAAATACACAACAATTCCTTGGTTGCTGTTTGATTTCTGAGGTTTAGTTACTACATTAAAACATTTATATTATTAATAATTGTCACTTCTGTGACCTGCAATAGACAGGATTGACTTCCTATCCAGAATGTTCCTTGTGCCGTGTGCTTCCCAGAAACGGTTTTTCCTGCATCCCTGATCTGGATAAGAGGTTGGAAAGATGCATGGATTCTCACTTCTGTTTATTGACACAGATTTGATGATTTTCTAGGGTGCCTCACTAACACTGCTAAACCAGAGGGAGGTACAGGAACAGCAGGGAGGTATATGAATGGCAGATGGAGGTGCAGGAATGGCAGAGGAAGGTTCAGGACTGGCAGAGGGAGGCACAGGAACAGCAGGGAGATGCAGACATGATATGAAGGTACAGGAATGGTAGATGGAGGTACAGGAGCAGCAGGGAGGTACAGGAAGGAAAGAGGGAGGTACAGGAAAGACAGGGAGGTACAGGAACAGCAGGGAGGTAGAGGAAGGGTAGAGAGAGGTACATAAACGGCAGAGGGAAGTACAGGAAAGGCAGGGAGGTACATAAAAGGTAGAGGGAGGTACGGGAATGCCAGGGAGGTACTGGCCCAGCAGAAGGAGGTACATGACCTCTGACTGCACACTGAGGAGATGTGTTGAGTCACTACATTGGTCCATCAGCAACAGCAGCACGTACATCAGGCCCTGGAGAGCGTCAGACTGGGAGGGGCGTCTGGCCGCTCCCGGTGGGTGACCTTTCGCGGTGACCTTTTCGGCGCCGCCTGGCTGACTCTGCGGGCTGCTTAGCAGGTCCTTGCATATGCATGAAACGTGAGGGTGGATTTCACCAGAATGCTCCAGTGCATAATAGATGGAGGCTGAGGGTTCGAGTGCCGAGGTTGCCCTTTAGAAAAGGAGGCACGGGATTTGTGACAGCATGTCCCTTTACAGGGGCAATTCTCTTTTTACATCCCTCGGACTATCCTTCCTCTTATATGAGTGTAAACTCAGGGATTACCGTTAAACCTGGAGTTGTCCACCCTGCTGATTCACAGCGCCCCCTTCAGATCAGAGGTTTAAACCTCAGAGATGCTTAACTTATGAAATAGACACTTTAAATTTGAACAGAGTCCCCTTTTTAGCGTCTGCAGCAGCCACAGTGAAACATCATGCACTTGTTTTTGAGATGGTGCTTTTTGCGGTACAGCCTCGCGAAAAAAGAAAGATCTGTCTTGGTACTGGGGATGAGCAGAAATGCTTATCTGGTATTTCATCTCCTTTGGTGCTGAAGGCGTTAAAAATGGTTCGTTAAACGTTAAAACAGTTTTTATATGTGTTCTGTTCTTCAGTGCGTGTGAAAAACCTCCTTATTAAGAAGAAGTTAACAAATGGCAGATCACAGAAGTGGCTTCCCGCCGCTCTCCTTAAAGTCTTCAGGTCCTCAGGTCCAGAGCTGCCTTTGAAGCTGCCTGTCACCCCCC
>JAODLC010000004.1:115787-130647 GCA_026781145.1 Hippopotamyrus pictus
CCTCTTAGCTTTTCACAGATGCAGGCAGGTGCGAGACTTTGCCTTTCAGGCACATCTTCAGTGAACTTGACTGATCTGTGATCAGGAGCACGAGCGCCTCACCGCTGATGGTCTCCCTGCAGTTAACAGCCTAGGAGGGGAATTGAACCTTCAACCCTGTAGTCTGGGGCAAAACAGCCTCCCCTCAGGGGGAGACGGACCTTAAAGGGCCTCTGTTTTTACAGGAATTAATCACTTAAATGTTTTAGGGCTTGATATCTCTGGGTAGTTGAGAGAGCCCCGGCAGTTTAGAACAAAATTAATGGCAGCTAATTCATTTTAACTGTCATCAGTTCTTTCACAATGTTAAGGTAGGATATTTCATTTCTCAGACACGTTATTCAAGTTGTACTAATGGAGAGGGGGGGGGGGATCAGTTTTTTCCCCATGAAAACCCAACCCCCCTCCCCCACTCGAAGAGGAATATAACCTTGCAGGGTGACGTTGCCCTTACATGCCATTTCACCACACTGGCACGCCGCCGTTAATGAAAATGGTGCACTTGTGTTTATGGGACTCTCACAGGGATTGAGCATAGACCCTCCAGACCAGTACTATGGCTCATGGACTAGGGCGTGGCGAAGAGACATCACAGTGCACTTTAGGGACAAAACGATGGGCTTTATTCAACAAACCTTGTTCAGGGATCAAAGGCAGACCCTCATAGCTGTGCGTGCGCCTGTTTAAACTTGAAGGCTGTCACACGTTTGAAATATGGGGCTAAAAAAATACATCAGCCCCAACATCTGTCAGACTCCATCAAGTATAGCTCAGCCGTAAGGTTCTCCATGAAGTCCGGCACCCGATTCAGGAGCCCCCAAACGTTCCTGCGGTCGTCGAGAGAATGACGGAGCTGAGCGGCAGAGTGACAGCTGGCCCCGGGCTCCTCAAGGCACCATTGCAGGCGGGAGGCCATCAAACATCAAACGTTAAAGGGCAAGAAGGAATTTAAAGGCTAGACGTCAACAAAACTCACCTGCGTACAAGTCCACAGCGTCCGGGGTTCCAGAATGAAAAGCACTTCATAACCTGGAAGGCCAGATCCCTCTCTGGGTGGCTTTCAAACCACTGTCTGTGTAACCAGCTCTGTCTGTGTGCTTCCTGTGCTCATAATACCTTTATGCTAAACAAACCCTCAGCTTCTGAAACTGCACTCCACCAATGTGATTCAAAGAAGCATCAGAGACCCTTTAAGTCAAAGGTTGGTGGTTTTGCTGGTAGCCAGACCAAGGCTTTGGAAAGATTGGCGCATCACCACATCATACTAAGACTGACAGACAGACAACATTAATTTCTGAGAATAACAAGCAAGCAGCGACCAAAATTTTCTTCTACATTGGAGTACGTTTGAAGTGAAATATCTTCAGCGTGAAGTATCTCCAAATCATAAGTACAGGTTGGCCACCCTGCAGTTAAATTCGGCCGTGAAATGCTGCAGGTGTACCGTTCTACCAAAATAGAGACTGTCGACGTTTTCTTTCCCTGGGAGGCTAACCCAGGAATCCTGAAAGCACCCATGCCGGTCCTGAAAGGGCAGGCCGGAGAACTGCCCGACACAACCTTCCGAAAAATCGAGCCATTCTGACAGGGTGTCACGAACTCCTGTCAGCGATACCGCTGGTTTAAAAATACTTCCCTAAGTACAGCTACCTGACAGTTTATTCTTCAACCTATCATGCGCGAAAATACATTGTGTAAGTGACTAATGTGGAATGTATGAAGCAGTGGGCACCACTCAGCTTCAGCTCGCCGACCTGCCCAAGCCTTGACCCTCCCTGTTGAAGACCCCAAAGTCAAAAGTTTTTTCGAAAGGGGCAGAATCCACAAAAACGAAATCCCAAAATCAAAATCCAGTCGAGATGAGGATTAAAAACAACACCAGTTTCAAGAGGTGATCCCCCTATACCCACACCAGACCACCTGCTCAACCCCAGGCAGCCCACCAGCAGCTCACCATCAGACACTGATCTGCAGTGGGCTAAGCCTGTGTGCCTGTAATCAGAAGGTCACCAGTTCAAAACCAGCCTCAGCACGTCTGCGGGTCCTTGAGCAAGGCCCTTAACCCCCAGCTCCCCGGGTGCCCCAACAGGCGGGTGCCCCAACAGGCGGCTGCCCTTCGTGTACAGCTTACTCTACAAAAAGTACGCCGAGGGAGGCGTAAAGACAATTTGCCCACGGGGATCAATAAAAGTATCAATTATTAACAATGGCCAGGAAGAAAAACAGACTCCCCCTAGAGGATGGATTGTGTTACTGGAGGCGTGATGCCTGGGTTACCAATAGAGTACCAAGCTGCAGAATAAAATCTAATCCTTACTAGCAGTAATGTGGCAAACATAAAGCTACTTACTAAAGCTGCCAGACAGTTTTAACAGCATTTCCATTTAAACATGCATACGCATATGTACTGAACTGATTCAGGTCATGGCCGTCCTGGGTTGTTCCTTTCCTTGCGCCCATAGTCTCTGGGATAGGCTTCAGAATCCCTGCAACCCTGAGTAAGATTATCTGTAAGTGGTTACAAGTATAAAAATCAACTAATGAACTGAATTGATGAATTGCTGTACTCTAAGGACACCCTTATATATACTTACAAATGACATGGCAGTGATTTAAAGAGTAGACTGTGCACTTCTGTGGAGGTGACATGAGATGAACACTGCCACCTTTGGGTGGGAGGTCCACAGAACACTGCGGGGCCACCCAGGCTGCCTGACATGCTCAGACTAGCAGTTTCAGAGATTTAATTCAATCCCATTTCATTCTATTTTACCCTCCTCCATCCTTAAGGTGTCTTTGAGCTGACTTTTTTTCTGTCTGGCACCGAAACATCAAAGAGTTTCTTGTAAACGTGGTGTAAATCACAAAGCTTCGTCCCTCCACCAGTCTAGCATTCTGAAAATTTTCATGGGCTTGATTTTCGTTCTCCGATGAAGCCCCGGATAAATCACAAAACCGTCACGGTTTGCGTATCTACGCAACAACTTGTTTACCTTAGATTTTCGATGTATAGCTAGCCCCGTTAAAATGTCCCTAACAGAATAATCGAATTGCCCGAGACAAATCCCATCTGAGCCACACAACGCCAGGACAACACCCGTGAGAGGCAGTTTGTGTGAACAGAGCTGTGTGTTGAATACGCCCGGAGGTGCACTGCATTGTGGGTAATCGCTTTGACTCCCATTAGACGTGACAACACCCTGTGTTTCCTCAACACCACAGATTGGAATCCTGGTAGTTACCATATAATAAGTGTTATTGGGCTTCAACGTGCCGGCCTCTGTCACACAGCTGCAGGTGAGGCTTAACGGGGCCGATTGTTCCCTGGATTTAGTGAAACAGGTCACGACGGGCCCCCATGCGATGTGCAGACGCACTAATAGTCTGTGTGTGTAACCCGCCTCGACCACTGTCCCACAAAGGAGCAGAGTAACAGCAGGTGACCCCTGCAGCAGAAGCATCCAGATAGTCACTCCGCCTTCCTCTTCTTCGAGCTTGAGAGGGACCCAGCAGTTTGGGAGGTTCTGGGAAAGGGGGCCGGCCTCACAGGTGTGACCTCTGGCGTGTGGGCTGCGTTCCTCTTGAACACGATGTGCGCATGTTCCGGGTCAGCGAGAAAGAGAGAGAAAGACAGGATGGCAGAAAGTGGACGTCCGTGAAAATCAGATACTGAGGAACTCTGGGAAGAAGGGGGTGTAAAGCCACACACAGCCCGCCTTCCCGGCCCGATGTACCCCCCCCAACCTGCTTTCATCCACACTTACCTCTAATTGGGTGTCTTTGTGTCTGAGACCCTCTCTGATACCATCAACTATTCCCGATCCGCGGCTCTGTGAAAGGAGGGCACTTACCCACAAGAGCAGCGCAGCAGACATGCCCCCCCCCCGACCATGCCAGACAGCCGCCAGGACCCTTATTGCTAGGCAACGCATCCCGCCGTGTTTCAGCTGTGATGTACAGTCTGCAAGACGCAGAAGCCCGGCAGGCGAAAAATTCACCAAAGGAAGCCCCCCTTCCCCCCCCCACCTGCATTTGACTGACATCTGCAGACCAGCGTCACACGGTTGGGGGACATTCTTCATGAAGGCGGCAGAGCCTGCAGGATACCCGCGCACCACACACACACACACACACATACAGGATGTGTACTGTAGATGCAGAGGGTTTCTGCATGTCAAGGGTTGTGTGTGTGTGTGTGTGTGGGGGGGGGGGGTTATGGAGCAACAGGTGGGGGGGCAGCAGGTGATGGAAGTGCTCAGGGAGGTCTCTGCTGTAACGGGTTCAAGGACTCCGCTCACGCACCTTTGATCTGAAGAGGCCTTGGGGAGGGGGGTGGTTACTCTCATTAGTAGCTGTTTCTCTCCATCTTTTCCTCCACATATCCAGCTCCACCCACTCAGCCACCTCATTTACATATGAAAAAATACCCCGAGGGTCTCGAACAATCTTAAACAAACGCTTTCCTTCGTTTGACTGTTTTAGCTTCCGCTCCCTCCCTTGGATCAATAAGCAGCCCACCCCCCAGAATCTCTCTGTCTCCTTACCGACTCCTGCCGCTTGGTCTGAGACGTTCTCCCTCCCTTATAGGTCTTACAGGCTGATGCAGGACCAAGGACCGACCACAAGAAGAGACGTGTCTTAAAAAAATTTTATTTTAAAATTCAGCAGTCAAAGTAAAAGGAACCAAAATGACAGAAGGCATTGCTGCATTTACAAGTGCCAAAAATCTTTTTGGTATGTTAGAATTCAAAACAAAAACAAAACAAAAAAAAATCATAAATAAAAAGTGTGTTGGCTGTTTGTGGAGAGGAGTTTCTCAGAAAGGACAACGGGTAAGGCACAGAGACCCTGCAGCAGGGAAGGAGAGATTCAGAGAAAACATCTCAAAGGTGAGCAACAGTCTGCCAAAACACTCTTAAAGGCAAAAATCTTCTTTCCTAATAGAATCAGCCAGTCAAGACGCCCATAAGTACATTTCCTTTTAAATTCCCTTTTGTTTGAACATCTGACCTATTTACAGTAACCATAAGACATCCTTCCTTCACAAAATATCTATGTACAGTTTTTTTATGACTTATACCAAAATAGTTATACCATATAGATCAGAGTATCATAACTGGATTTATCGTTGAACATACATTTATGGTTGACGTTAATCAGCAATGTTATCCATTTGCTTAAGTGATCATTTCAGTGGCATAAAGTTGTTCGCCTCATAAACGTGTCCCTGAAGACATCAACACCACCTGTCTTATCCACTGAATCTGGCTGAAATTTCCACCTTTATCAAGCCACGCCCCATCCCCTCCAGGCCCCACCCTCCTCACAGACTCCTCCCACTCACAACCACCAGCAGCAGTCAATTGTTAAGGCTAGACTCGTCTGACCGACATCTGGCAAGGATATTTTAAGTTCACGCAGTTTGCCGTGATCGGGTATCTCTCTGCCTGGGGTGGATTAACCGGAGGATCAAATTGTGGTACTTTTACCAGGCAGGGGTAGCGAGTGTTGTAGGTAGTACAAGTACAAACCAGGAGTACAGACACGCAGGTAATTACACGCAACATGAACATTTTCATATATATATCTGGTCTTTTAAAGGACCTGTTTTTTGCTGGAAGTTTCCAGAAATCTATGCAGCAACAGCAGGGACTAGAGCCTCCTGTGCCCTGTCCAGGAATGTGAGCTCCAGGTGTATCATGAACAATATCCACCCCTGTCGTTCCACGTGTCACCAACAGGGCGGCGCAGCTACCAAATGGATGGACTTCAAAAGTGCAATGGAGAGAGCATATGTACAATTGGGTAAAATGAAATAGAAGGGAGACTGTAAGGTTGGGGGTTGATATACCTTCCTACATAGGGAGGTGGACAAGGCCCACTGTCCTTCAGAAACCAAAGCAGGTGGAAACATCGAAGCCTGTCAGTCACCGTCACCCGCATCCCATTGGTTGAAACGGCAATGATTGACAGCGAACAAGCAGGAACGCCCACCCACCGTCTGCTTCGAAGCCTGATCTCTGATTTCTACCTGCTAAGTCAGTCGTCCACAGCAAATGGCTTGACTCCAGTTCGGTTGTAATGGAAACTCAGTGCTTTGCAACCTTGTTCCTGACGATGTTTTAAAAATAATAACAAGCAGCGTCTTTCGCCTACATTCAGCGTGGAGAGGATCCATCCATCTCCTGGGTCTAAAATGTTTTTTCTTCTGCTCTCTGTGAAGCCAAATTTCCCAGAAGGCAACAGGAGCTTCTGCTCATCTTACCTCACCGGTCGGATTATTTATGCATTTTCAGTGCTAAGCTGGGGATTTAGTGTGTGTGGGGGTGTTTTGGACACTCTCTGATTCTGACGGTAGCACTGACGAGTCCAAACTGCGCCCACTTCCTGTTTTCAATCAATGCCAAGCTACAAGACTAAGTAACCAAAATGTAGCCCCTCCCACGGCCCCGCCCACCCTGCCAAGTGGCCTGCATGTAAGTGGGCCGTAGCCAGAAAAGCCAGACCTGTTCTTGAAGGACAGGAAAAAACGGAGAGAAACCGCACTCTGCTTGCACACGGGCTACAGGCAGAGATTGGGGGTGAAAGGCCTTTGTAAATAAAGGCAGCAAACTGACAGAAAGCCGTCACTCAGCTGCAAAGCAGCATATGGTCATTAGTCACTGACTAAAGATTTCAGTATTAATAAAATGTACAAATAAATAGCCACCATTTGCGTCCTTACTGTCTGCACACGTTTTAGCTCTGAAGCAGGAAAGAGAACACGAGAGAGTTAATTCGCCAGTGTGACGGACCAGCTCCGCCCCCCACCCTGCCGCAGCCAATGGATGTCTGGACGACCCCCCCCCGTCCTTTCAGTGAAGAGGCAAAGCTGGGGCGGTGTTCCGTATCCGCGGCGACCATAAGGAAAAATGGAGATCCAGTCACGGTAAATTCACTAAATTAAATTCAAAGTAAACCGACTCGGGGCGGGAGCTAAATCAGACTCGGCAGAATTAACGGGAGTTTTCTTAGTCAACAAATTGCAGAACCTCGTTAATTATAACTGGTACGAGGCTGGGGGGAGGAATGCTCAAAGTGTTTCCTTTTAACAACCTGAAATATGTAATAAAATAGTCACAAATAAATAACAGCATAGAAATCCAGCCGCAGAGCCTCCAGTCCAGCAGGGGGCGCTACCTGATGCGGCCATTGGCTCTGGAGGGCCCCAGCTGAGACTTGGGGTCAGGACTGAGTGAGCTCCATTCGGTCTTGGCACAGGCCTGCAGGCCGGGGCAGGCCCCAGGGCCCGCCGCGCACACGCTCATGGGGACCCAGCCCTCAGCCACCAGACCGTCCACCCAGCGCTCCAGGGCAGGGCCTGTCAGTCCGGCGTTGCGCTCGGCCGCTTCCACCTGGCCCAGGTGCACGGGGATGTTGAGGATGGGGTTCAGGCCATGGAAGCTCTGCTCCATGTAACTGTTCTTAGCAGGACCGTTGTGGAGCCTCAGGGCGTCGTCTGGAAGGGGGAGAAGAAAGCAGAAGGTGCATAAAAGCGGGGTCCGTTCAGCCAGGAGGACCCGCACATGAGGACGAGCGCTTACGCTGAGTCGGGAGGACCGTCACGCAGAAGGTCACCAAGAGCGGCATCTACTCTGTGAGTTTTTTTTTGGAAGGACTGGGTGTAGCGATTCAGTCTTCTAAGAGAATCCCCCACAAAGGTAGACCGGCCATCCCTCGGGGGCCCCTGTCCCATCCCGCCCTGCTTTAGCTCCGGCGTCACGCGGATCACAGATTACTGGACGGCATTGTTGTGGGGGGGGTGGTGACTTTCTCTGGGCTCGGCTCCATCCCCGTCCCGATTTAATCTGGACAGTGCGGACACCGCGCATGCCACACTCCTTCCTGCGACGGTCTGGTGACTCATCCCACACGCTGAGGTGACGGCGACTCTGTGAGTTCTAATGCTGGTTGGAGATGAACTTCTAACTTTGGAGTCAATGATGAAGAAACAGACCTTCTCCGATACCAGGCAGGATTAGATGGGTAGCGGGTGGACATTTAAACAGCCCCGCCCGTTTATCTGCTTTCCTGCATTAAGCATGGAGGCTCTCCTTGCTTAACACTTTTGTTTGTTGTTGTTGTTTGTTGTTGTTGTTGTTGTTGTTATTTGTTGTTGCCCCTTGCAAGTGTATGGTTTGAATAGTAGGCCTCTTAGCACCACAGCATCATCTTCATAATCGGCATCAAGCTCATCTCCTCGGGAACTCGCCATTGTTCCCCTTGGCGCTGGTGGGTCCGTGCCTCACATGGAGGGCAGCACACGCCGGTGTTGTCCGTTAGCGATGGTGCACCACAGAATCGGCCCCCCTGCCACTCGTACTGAATTCCAACCGCGTCACGCTGCCGCCTCACGCAGTGAGATCACTCTCACCTCAAAGCCCTGCCCTCACACCCTACCCGGCCAGTCGTGGCAGCCACAGGGAGCCTCTCTGAGATAATTCAGGCTACTCCATTTAGGGCTTGCGCTGGCCCACATTGAGTCATCTAACTCTTGATGGATTCTGCGGATTTCACCGCATGTGCAGATCACATGACTCTTCTTTACTCACTTCGAGTCACTTTGGTGATATTTCACCAGATGCTATTTTAGAAAAACCTCAATACAGAATACTTAACTTTGCACCGGTGGAGGTCTAGAAAGATGTGGGCAGCTAAAGAACTCCAGGTCAGCGCTACAGAAGTTACCGGAAGGAAGGCTTTGCGGGAGCATGGCAGCATTATGCCTCTGGGCTCTGGCAGACACTCGCCATTCCAAAACATGGACAAAAGACTACAACTCCCAGAAACACCAACATGCCTGATTCACCACCTTCACCTGGTTCCCCTCAGAACCTTCCAGTGAGGGGGGTGGGGATTTGCGATCCCTTTTGCCCCCTCATGCTACTTGGCTGCAGAATTGAGTAGCCGGGGGCAACATGCAGTGCTGCACAAACACACACACACACACACACAAACACACACACACACACACACACACACACACACACACACACACACACACACACACACACAATGTCTCCTGCACCGGTAATCAGACACAATGGCCTGCTTGCAATCAATCTGACCATCTCGTGGCTGAATGTTCCGGCCAGAATGTTCCAGAAGCTGCTCTCTGTGTATTCAGTTCTTGGTCAGGGTTCTCCTTTTCAGAAATGCTCAGACGTCAGTGACTTACAGCAGAGGGAGAGTCTCCACATTCCTCCCAGCAGCCATGATAAAGACCCGCTGTGCAAAGTGGAATAAACTGCAGCTTTTCCTTACAAAGTCACTTGTTGTTAAGGTGCCAAATTGCTTTTTAAATGTTTCCTGGTGCTGTGAATCTCAACAGGGTGCTCACTCTGCATCCTCCCAGTGAAATAAGAGTGAGTTTAATACATAATAGCTGGTTAAGTCACCTTGGATAACAGTATCTCCCACTAGAGAAGAGAAATGAGTGTTACTTAAATTGGTTCCTGCTAAATCAATTTATGACTGACAGCTCACAGAAAGCTCCACCCAAGGTAATGATTGAGAGATCACAATAAATCCCACCCACAGTAATGACTGTCAGCTCACTGCGAGCCCCACCTGCACTAAGCTCCATGCACCACAGCAAATGACATCTCACTGGCTCACAGTAAACCCCCACCCACTGCAGTGATTGACAGCTCACAGTAAACCCCACTCACTGCAGTGACTGACAGTTCACAGTAAACCCCACCCACTGCAGTGATTGACAATTTGTGATAAATCCCAACTTTTGCTTTGAAGTCTGATATCTCCCTGCAGTAAGTAATAGAATTATTTTAAACACTGAAGCTGAATCTCGATGCAGTGACTGTGACCCACCTCGGCGGATGGGTTGACGGTCACTGTAGGCCAGCGGGACGATCAGGAAGCGGGTCTCGGCCACGGCGGCCCACTGGTGCAGCACGCGTACGGTCCAGATGCCGGGCCTGAGCGGCGGGTTCAGCGGCGGCTTGTAGTGCGTGAAGTCGGCGGCGCCGTCGATCAGCACGTCGTAGGTGGCGGCGATGACGTTGGTGGGGTCCACCCACACCACGGTCACCGTCACGTTAGGCCCCTTGGCCCACTGCTGCATCCCCACCGGCTCGTCCAGGGGGCCCATCAGGTTACCGAAGTTCCGGAAGATCCGCTCTTTGGCATCCCAGTCAGTGCCGATCTGAGGGGGGAGACAGTGCCGTGAGCGACACGGAGCCCGCGGTCGCTCTGGGGGGGGCTTCAGCGGGGTCTCACTCGGCCATGCAGAAGGAAGCTTCCCGACTCAAGTTAAACAACGAGCCCCCTAACCGCTTTCATTACTCAGTCGTGCCTCCCGCATGCTAAACGCCAGCTATTCTCCACGGCGCGGGAGGACAGAGGCGAGCTCGTTCAATTTACAGGAACAGAAAATAAAAATCTTAGTGGCCGGAGGTCGTCGGCTTCAGATTAGAACGTAAACGGGTTTGCTTAGGAAGGGCAGACCGAATTATAAACGCGACGTGCACGGGTGCCCGAGGACGCACGCGACGTGGCTAGAGGTCGGCGGTTTCTATTGCTCTGAAATGCATCGTGGCGGATTTTGGTGGGAAACGTGATGATTAAATGTGTGTTTTGAGGACTACGGAGCCGGGGGGCGAAGAAGGAAAGAGGACTTACATGCATTTGTCTGAGGTCAGGGCTGGGGTAGTAGTTTCTGGGGCCCCAATCAAAATGTCCCCTAGGAATAAATAGCTAGCCAGTAGAGTCAGGAGATTCTAGCTAGCTTGTCAACAGAACATGCTGCCTCAGCATCTCCTAAATAAACAAAGTGATTCATTAATATTTAGTGTATTGACTGTTTGTGGCCAATAGGAGGCCCAAACCTCAGGGGCCCCGGGCTGAAATGTGGTTTGAGTGGTGATGAACGCTGCCGCTTGTCTGGCGCCGCCCTGGTGGTTACCTCTATAAACTGCAGTCGAGAGAAGCTTCCCGGAGGGCCTGAGAACCTGAAAGCCGTCTTGGGCGTGACCCAGGTCTCCAGGGCCTCCACCTTGCTGGTGGCCAAGTTGGCGGCGTGGTGCCTCACCAGGTAGCCCTGGAACTGGTCGGACATGAAGTAGAGGTGCACCGACACTGGGTGTCCCACGGGGAGGTACCTGTGGGGGTGGGCAGGATGATTCAGGGATGGTTACGATTTGCAGATCTGACTGCATCGTGGCACCCTGCAGGTCCTCTTCTGACGGATGTTCTGGGGGAAGCAGAAAAACTGTTCCCTGTGAGGATCTCCCCGACGTCAGCGTGTCGATGCACTACTGCCCCACAACTGCCACCCTGTTCCTCCCTCTCCCTCTCTCTCTCTGTCTGTCACAAACACACATAAGTACACACATACACACACACACACACACACACACACACACACAAACGGAAACACACACACAGGATTGTAATTATATCATTGTGGGGACTCTCCAATCATTTCTATGGGGAAAACTCTAACCTCAACCTGATGACCTTAACCCCTACCCAGCTCTAACATTACCCATAAGTAACCAAACAAAATATTTTTAGTTTTCTAAGTCATAGATTTTTATTAAATTGATGTTCCCCTTGTGCGGGCGGAAAAAAACGGTCCCCACGATGTTAAAATGACAGGTTTTTATTACATTGTGGGAACATTTGGTCCCCACAGTGTAATGTATACCTGGACCACACACTCACACACACTCACACACACACACACAGATGCAGCCCCAGCAAGCGCCGGAGTCCCAGACACTGACGTCAGAAATCCCCCCCGCTCCCGTATGCCTGCCAGCTGATCACCTCAGCATGGCACAGAGGTGCGGGCGTGCCAGCGGGGACTCCTCTGCAAAGTCACCCTGACACACACAGACACACACAGACACACACACACACAGACACACACACACACACACACACACACAGGAAGCTGTGAGTGTTATTCGCAATCGACCTCGGGATTTAACCTGCTCTTAACGGTTCATGTTCTCCTAACTCGGCTGCACAGTATGCCGCAGGACGTATGGCGTGATCATGCTTCATGACAGTAATTTTTTTATCGTGTAATATTTGTTTATTATTTCATATCAGATGGAGCCAGATACAGACACTGGGGAATAATGTCTGAAGGAGGTCGGTCAGGAGAGACGAGTCAATCTTCCTCATCGCTTACTAAACCTTATAAATGTTTAAAATGTTCTGCAGAATAGCGACAACCTAACAGCGAATTCTGTACGAGGTCCAGTAAGATGCGGCGGGCGGGGAGGATCGCTGAACTGGAGCCGGGGGGGGGGGGATTACTGGAGGTGCGGCTGCGAGCAGCAGGACCGGAGCTGGACCGCATGAGACTGATGCGCACGCAGCAGGTAACGCAACCGAACCGTGACGAGATCATCCCACAACCTGAACACCCTCTAATTAGAGCCAGTCCCACACCCAGGACCAGAATCCATCACGGCAATGTGCCCCACGACTCTAGGCCGGGAGGGGGGGCTCCTTCCTCTAATGTGCCCGATTAAGCCCCCCTCCCACCTCGCTGCCTTTTTCAGAAGCAACCGCTTCCACGTTTACAGGCAGAACTCCGCTTTGGAAAGCTGTTGGCGTTCCCGGGATGAATTATTCATGGGGGAAAGAGGTGCAAAGATCAGGGATCTGGAGGAGAGGTGGGGAGAGAAGCAGACCTGCAGCCTCAAGGAGCTCACAGCACGTGGTGGGGCAGCGTGACGGCTGGGGAGGCGACTCGTCCTGAGGGCAGACACGACCCCCCCACCCCCCCCCCAGATCTTTTAAAATGTAAATATGTAGCTAGCGAGCAGAGTCAGATGGTGGGTAGCTGGTTAGTAGAAGATGCTGCTTCAGCATCTCCTAAATAACGTGTTTATTTGACATTTAGTCTAGAGATTATCTGTGGCCAACAGGGGGCTCCACATAGATGTGTGGTTTGAGTGCAGGTAAACACCACCACTGCCATTGGCCGCGTACCCAGCCTCGGTGGGGGGGTCGCCTGATCAGGGGATCCCGCTCTCGTACCTTATCACAGTGACTCCAGCCACCCGCCACAGGGCCCCCATTATGCCCCCCCCCCACTCCACCAGAGAGAAACAACATAAAGCACAAGATACACCCACACTGCCGGCTGTCACCTGGATGCAAATGCGACGTTGGCCACCCATCAAACAGGCAGAAAAGAGGATAGGGAGGGAGGGAGGAATACCACAAGGAGAGGGGAAAAAGGAGAGCACAGACAGACAGGAGGAGGGACAGGAGGAGGAGAAGGAGAGCACAGGCAGATAGGAGGAGCAGAAGGAGAGCACAGGCAGATAGGAGGAGGAGAAGGAGAGCACAGGCAGATAGGAGGAGGAACAGGAGGAGGAGAAGGAGAGCACAGGCAGACAGGAGGAGGGACAGGAGGAGGAGAAAGAGAGCACAGGCAGATAGGAGGAGGGACAGGAGGGGAGGGAGAGGAAGCTGCCCTATGCCTCCTGCTCAGCTCATCTGTATTCTGGGAGAAGCTGCAGGACTCGATCCCTGCACAGCCACCCTGACAAGCAGAACAGCAAATATTTACACACACCCCCCGCCCCCCCGAGCCAACAGTCCCCAGTAGGGTGACAGAAGCCCTTTCACTGCGGCTCCTCCCTGCCCATGTCACTCGAGGTAAAGAACAGTGACTCGCTGTCTCCCCAGAACATGGCAGAAGCCCCCCCCCCCCACCTGAAATCCAGCCACATTCACGCCTGGAATAAGAGCTGTGGGGGTATACAGGTCAGGTGCATTCTGGGCAACACACACAAAATATAACGTATAATGGCCTTCAGTTTTTGAGAACACACCATAACCAGACTATGTCTGGTACCTCACACTTGCCTTCTCCGTCCAGCACGCGTGCCATTGGATGGAGCGCCTGCCTTTCAAATTCACTCTGTCCTATAAGCTGCAGCAGGCGGGAGCTTAATGGCAGATGGTTACATTACAGTAACTTTCCACTGACGGTCCTTTGTGGCACTTCACTAAATTCAGTCTTTTTTTAACTAATTTTTTGGGTAAATAATACAAATGTGGTAGTTGGGATTAGACAGCAACGAGGGTCGAGGTGTTGCAGTGACAGATGAGCTTTCCGGCTCCTGGGGCCGCGATGACTCTGACCTGCAGCTGATGGTGCTGGGATTTCCCTGTGCCAGACTGCCGGCATGCGCCAGACCCATGCGTCCGAAGGCGTGGTAGTAGGTCAGCTGGGCGTCGGAGAGGCTGCTGACTCCGTCGGGCTCATCGTACACGTTCTCCCAATAAGCCTGGAGCCCTGGGGTGCTGGGGGCCAAGGGCCCGAACAGGAAGGCGTCCAGCTGGTTGATGACCTCCTGGTTGACGCTGGCCTCGAACTTGCGGGCAAAGAAAGTCGGCCTGGTGGTTTGCTGTGGAGGGAAAAAGCCGTCGGTCGGCGCGAGCGATCTCAGCGGGGGCTACGAGGGAGGATGCGCGTGGTAGACAGAGCCGGGAGAGACTGACAGCTTCCCTCGCCGGCTCCCGGGGCGAGGAGCCGGCAAGAGACGCGGGAGGCGTGAGTGAGCCGAGGTAAAAATAAGATCAGAGCACTGCTATCCCAGGAGGCTAGGCGGCGTGCGTTTATTAGGGAAGGAGGAAGGCTTCCGCTCAAGCCTGCCGTCTGCTGACAGAGACGAGGCTCACGTGCTGCAAACGGAGCCCTTGAAAGGGGGGGGGGGAGTTGCAAGTGAGCAAAAACGTGGACTGTGTGGAGGCCCCGGAAGACTGGCTTGCGAAACCGCAAGACAGGCAC
>JAODLC010000004.1:137131-154227 GCA_026781145.1 Hippopotamyrus pictus
GGGGGGGGGGGGGGGGGGGGGGGGGGGGGGGGGGGACTGGGAGAGACTCCCAATGTCCTTTTTGTCAGAATTCAAAAGAAAGGCAGGACATCAAACTATTGGAAAGGCTTCTGTCAGCAGGAACTGCACTGCTTTCAAAATGAGATTCTGGCGTGGGCTTGGAGCAGATGTCTTCGAAATCCAAATAAAATAAAAAAAAAACGCTAAAGTGAGAATGAATGAAAATAAGAGTTCATCAAGTCTGGGCTGACAAGTGTGGTGGGGAACGGCTGAATGACGGCTTCCGTAGGGGTCACAGGGGCATTGTGGGATTGGTGTCAGCAGAATAGGAGGTCTTCTGTCCTATTCACAATCACGCCCTATAAGCAGAACTAGTCTGGGTTGTGCCATGCTAGTTTACCCGTCTTTATGCTCAGGTACAAACACAATGCCGGAGCTAAGCTACAAGAAACAGTCCTTCACTCACACCCGGAAGGCTCACCCACGTGCTCTCCATTCCCTTGTTAACAGTCGGGAAGGATGGCGTGGCGCGACTCACTAAATACACATGACTCACGACTTAAGGAAAAGCACAGACTCTGAGCTCGCTTTGCAGTTGTAATTACCAGCACTGTTAGCATCTGACACGAGTGCCGCCGCATTTAATGTGGCTGCGCCGCATGCGGCCTCGTGTTTCATTTACCATTTACTGGTAGAAATGATCATCATCCCCAGCATTTACAAACACACCGCTAAGCTAATATTGGCGGTTCACTCAGACGACCTGTGGTGTGACCAAGCTTGCATACAGTCTAGATGGAACAAGAGGACTTACCCTCTAGGGGGCAATATCGAGTCACTCGCTCAGGCATGAGCTGGCGCTCTTTGTGTCGGCAGTACACCTCAGCGATCTGCTGGCGGCATGCTTTGGTCTTGGCGCGAGACAGGGCTGAGATGGCCTCCTTGCCGCTGATCTCACACTTAGGGGGGTGATCGTAGCGGACTTCGGGGACATCGGTGAAGGCTTCCCGGCTGAGGGGGTATGCGTGCTGCTGATGGGGCCGGGAGTCCCAGGGCCCACCTTGTGTGTGTGAGTGGTTCCATCCCTGCTGGACCACAGCACCTTCCTGCAGGGCTTCATTGGAGCTCTTGCTCAGGCTCACCAAACGACCCTCCTGGGCGACCCTCAACCTCTCTTTGCCAGGGGTCTGTCGCTGGGGCTGGGAGCGGCCCTCGAAGTTACTGTGATCAATGCTCTCAAAGTCTTTGGGGACCGAGTTCTCATTGTTGCTGTCCACCCGCACCTTCTCCTTGGGCCGATGAGGTCGGTACCCAACCTGCATGGGCAACAACAGAGCAGAAACAAGTTAGTGTGATGTGAGGGCCTACAGCCCAGTTCATCCAGCCGAGAGAGAGAGCTGTGCCCATGCCGGCCCGCCGGGAAGGGTAACCGTGGCTTTAACAGCACCACAGTCTCAGACGCCCTCTGCTCGTGTCCTTGAACAGCAAATCATCTGCAGACAGAGGCGTGAACCCGGCGAGCCAGTAGACCATGTCTGTATGAGCTCCAAGTCGGCACCAAAGGCGAGAGGAGTCAGAGGAGGAGGAGGGACACGAGAGACGCAGAAGAAGTGGTTTGCTACTGGCACAGAGGACGGGGGAGGTCACGAGGAACCAGACAGGCATGCGTCACGCGGGACAGGAGAGACCAGAAGTAATGTAGCATAAAGAACTACCGGGTCATCCCAAGAGGCGAGAGAGGGGTATTAGTGTAGCACAACAAGCTGGGGGGGGGGGGTCTCAACGGTCAGGATCGGGCTTTTAGCCAAAGGGCTGCAGCTTCAGATCCAAAAAGCAAACTTCTGTCACTGGGCCAGTTGTTTAATCCTGCAACTGCTCCGCCGCATTTCCTGCATTTAAAGCGGCTAAGAGAGTAAAGTGAGTAATTTGCTGGGGATAAAAAGGTTTCCTCACACACTACAGTGAGTAAATAACTGGGATGCAGACCTCGCCTCTAGATGGACAGGCCATTCTCTGTGTGTCAGAGGAACTAGCACTGCTCGCCCAGTGCTCCGTCTGGCCATGCTACCTCCTCCCCCCTTGTCCAACAGCCCCCAACCCCAGAACATATCAGACCATCAGATGGGGAGGATGGAGAGAAGCTCTGTTCTTTCATACCTCTGTGTCCTACAAGTTCGTCCTCGGAAATCTCGAGCATGCTGGTGAGCAGCGAGGCAGGAAAATCGCAATGGTACCCCCCGCTCCGCCCCACCCGCCGGAGGGAAAAATGATTTTGATTAGTTTGTGTAAGATAGGAGAGAAGATAACAGGGGCCCATGAGTCACTGCTATTCGAGTGACCTTCTCACTCCGGTGGCGACAGAGAGCACACAAAACATCGAATGGGGCCCATGTTGGGGGTGGGGGGGGGGACATAATCCAAGCCTGGAAGATGAAGGGCATATTCCAAAAAACGATATTTATCTCCAGACTTAATAGATACACTCGCACACAAACACACTTTTCTCTTCCCCTGGTCATCTTTTTCCAGCAGACTTTGGTCCCCTGTCAGCTGCGCATTACAGGGGGTAAGTAGGTAGGGAGGGGAATTATGGGGGCCTGTAATTAATCGCTTGAGGCATGGCCAACAGCGAGTGCCAACCAGCAGGGAGCAGACAATCGATCGCCTTTTCACAGGGAGTGACAGTTTTCCCAGGGTGCACTGGGGACATGGGCCACCAGTCTGCTGCAGAGTGGGTGCTGTACTCCATCCCTGCATCACCCACCCCCTTCCCAGACAGTTCTGGTTTATTCTGTTTGTTGCCTTTAAAAGCGGGTGAAAAGAGGGTAGGGCACGGCAGCCAGTATAAACCCTCTAAAAGCTCAGGCACCCACACTTCTTAATTGTCTTGACCCCCTTCAGACTGTAGCCCTCACACACACTTTTGGTGATGTCCTATCTGATCAATGACCAAACTCTCCCGGGTAATTTCCTCTATGCCGCAAGGCTGTTTGCACTTAACTTACCACGGTAAACCGTAAAACTCACCACAGATAAGAGAGCCCAGTCAATTAGGCGTATAACGGGCCAGCTGGGCGAGTGGCAGGCACCCGGGAGGCATCCGAGCAGAGCTGGAGGATGTAAATTTCACTCATGCTTTAGCCGGGTTCTCCGCATGGACCTTGGGAGCCCGATTTGTCAAGGGGCTGTGGTGAAATTAGCTGTTTGGATTGGGAGCTGTTGCAAGTGAGGAAGGTTAACTCAGTTTGCGATGGTTTCTCTTTGAGCACCTCTGCTTCCATGGCTTCACATCTCCATCAAACCTCAGCCAAGGAGTCCTACCAGGGCTATCAACTCAGCTCTTCCTCATACTGCTGTGACGGCAAGGTTGAAGTCTAGATTTAACCATGGGCGGTGCCATAATCCTCCTTTGTCACTCCCCTGTGAGATCATAGGTCGGGCCCCAGGGCCTCCAGCAAAGGTTACCTTTACCACTGTACATAAACATCTTGCTAACAGTGAAAAGTGTTTTTTGTCCATTTTAAAGTGCCCCCCTTTCACTTTGAAAGCTTCAAGAAAATTGGTTGCACATCAATATGACGTCTGCGTTCAGAGTCTGTCTACGCCGGCTGTATTAGTCTAACCTAATCATGCCGTTCTGAAATTGCCCCTTAACACATTTCTGTTCGTTTATGGCACATTTTGATGTATGACTGAAGCAGAAAGCCTTCGATTATCTGGGAAAAACAAGATCAGTGTTTTTTTTTTTTGGTTTTTTTTGGGATGTCCTTGCTCCTCCCGCCCGGAGACGGTGGGGGCCAATCCCGGCCAGGCAGACAGCTGGTGGGCCAGCTGGCAAATGCACCCGTGTCAACTGGGGCTTGGGGGGGTTAAACTGAAAACACCCCCTCCCCCCCCCCAGCCATGGAACCGGGCCAGCAAGCATCAGAACCGGGGACGGTTTCTTCAGACTGTTAAAACTGCTCCAAGTTCACAGGGGATGGGGTAGCTAATTTATAACTAATACCCAGAATAAAGTTACACAGACAGAGTGTATGATTACGTCCTAATACCCATCAATAATGGCCAACATCCAATAATAATGCAGGTATCACCCCACCTTAGCTGTATAAAATGCTCTCTTCCTCACTACTGCCATCTCCCACCATTTGACATCTCAAAAGACTGCTTGCTGAGTCGGACTACCATACACTGCCGGTGACGTACTCATTTAAAAAATATTAGTGATAGATACTGCCGATGACACTCCCAGCCACTGCAGGAACACAGGAAATGGACAAACAGGAAGTGATGTAAGAGCCAAGCTTGTCCGAGACGCCCACAGCTGAGAAAACATGGCCTGGCAGGAGGACGGCTCAATCTGGAGACCTTGTAATGACGATAAGGGCCAATCCAAACCACGCACTGCAGGCTAGCATTAAAGAGAGCCCCTCCCTTTACAAAAGGAATCACCACTTCGTCGCTGGGGCTCTAATCTACTCTGTGGCTGCTAATAGCAAGGTAGCAGAGTCTGCTGGGCACACAATCAGGCCTGTAATTTATCCAAGGGCAAGGAGGCAGCCAATGGGAGAGGTCCCTGGCTACACCCTGTGGGATTTGTCACAGGTGTTTGCAGGTCTGACACTGCGGGGGGTGCATAAGAACATGGAGCCAAACCCTGGCATGGAAGGAAACGCAGCAACAAGGTTGAGGTTCTGGGTACTTCCTGTCGGCTTCCCGTTACATTTTATTTATCTGGCAGAAGCTGAGGAATGATCAGCTATCAGAGAGAGGACAGCTTGGGGTCAGACAGCGGAGTCAGCCAATGGCCCTGAAGCAGTTGAGGGTAAAGGCCTTGTGGTACCATCACTCTGTTAGGTACAGGGTTTGAACCCACAACCTTCTGGACCTGGCCACTAAGCCACAGAGCTAAGCAGGGCGTGAAGAGGGTGTCATATCAGTGAAGGCTAAAACCGTGGCTAATCACAGACTCTGCTAACGGCTCGTCTGCGCTCCGAGCTCATAGGCAGCTGATTATTAACGGCATGACCCGAGAGACGTGTACCAAGCTCTAAACGTGTCATCATGACCTCCATTAGCAGCTCCGCCCACTCAGCCTCGGCATCGTTGCTCCGCCCCCCGGACCTGCCCTTGCCGAGCGCCTCATATGCCAATTAAAGTCACCGCGGGAACCAGCCGCCGTCCCACCAACCAACATTACTCACCCCTGGCACCAAAATGTCACTGGAATGACGGGACACTGGGAGACCCAGCGGGAATGTGAGGGGAGAGCGCCCCCCCCCACCGACTACGCGTTTGCCCCACCCCTGTTTTCAGATTAACAGCAAATTTCCTCCCGAGTCCCAGTCAAGCAAAGAGCAAATTAAACAAACAAATGCATTTTCCCCCGACCATCTAAGAGCAGGTTAAAAAGATGAACTTTATTGACATGAAGCCATTTCCCTCGTGCCGGAGAAGTTCTTCGATTTCTCCCCGCTTTCGCGTCCTGTAGGAGGAAAGGAGCTCTCATCTACCCCGGCAATTTCACCTGCTAATGACTTCGCAGCCTGACATTTACATAACCTCCTCCGTTACAGTTTCAGGCTTTCTAAGTACGTCTCTCATAACCACACTACCAAGCTGCTGCCATGTCTGATTCGTTTCTTGTTCACCTCTGTTGGCAGATGTCATGCCGATGTCTGATTGCCACTGGGTCCCCGGCGTTACAGCGTGGCGTCCACAGTGTGTGTACGTAGAAGAATCGGACCTCGAGGTCCTGCCGGGATCCTCGCTGGGTGAGCATGTCCCCTGACTTCGAGGGCAAGGTCAGTGTCAAATCTGAGAATGTCCTCGTTTTCATTTCCGTATGGGTGTTTCCACACAATCAGAATGACTCCAGAATAAAAAGCAGACTCAAAGGTACCACAGAAGTGTCTGTCTCGGGATTCCAGCTCCTTATTACTGCGATTCAACTGCTATTTGTGACCGCGCAAACCTCTCACGGAAGAATGACGAATGAAAGGCGGTGGAGGTCACCTGACCTGGAAGCAGTCGCGATAATTTCCAGGCCGCACTCCCAAACTGTACCCCCCGCACCCCCCGGCCTTAGTTAACCCTCTCATTCACTGATGGAAAGTTCCGTGTCATGGGCATTAATTAGCACGACGAGTAAAATCACCTGAGGAGACAGGCCAAGCGTGAAGGAAGGTGGAAGGAAGAGATGAAGCAGCACTTAATTAGGGGGAAAACCAACATGTGCAGAAGCGATCCCAGATCATCAGGGATACTCAGAGCTGTACCCCCCCACTCAAGCTGCGTGTGCATCTGTGTGTGTGTGTGTGTGTGTGTGTGTGTGTGTGTGTGTGTGTGTTGGTACCTTACGCGCGACATTGATATATGTCTCCATACATCTTCCGTCCACCTCCTACATTTCCCCCCCCCCCCGCAATTCTCCAGCCCACATGCCCGGGGGTGTCTGGTCAAGGCCCCCCTGTGTCGTCTGCCGTAAGAGCAGCTGGTCTCGCTCCGCAGACACACCGACCCAAACGTACACAAACCCTAATTAGTGGCTATTTCAGTGCGGCAGGTTCCAGGGGGGCTTTCGTCGCCTCGTTAACGAGGAACCGGAGGCAGCCGTGAACGTGTGACCCCGGAACGGTGACGCGGGACTTCCAGCAGGAGGACATTGGGGGCCATTTGTAGCCGCTTTAGCTACAGGCAGACGGAAGCGTGCAGAAAACAAAGGAAGGAGGGCACTAACAGCGAGCAGGTGACGGTACGACAGCCACCTTACTGTCGCTGTGGCACATTTTAAATGCCGAAATGCAACATGTATGTAGGCCTACCGGTCCTGCACGTTATGCACATGCTAAGAACACGCATCGCGGACTTGCCCTACTTTTCACGCTGGGTCTGATTAACACAGACATCTCCAGAGGTAATAGCAGGGCGTGCGGTGCGTGTCACTGAACACAGACAGCCCTAACACACAGTTGGTGATGCCAGTGTGGTTACTGATTGCTGGGAGCACAGAAATGTCCTCGTGAGAGAGAGAAGGAATGTAGAGGTGTGGCTCTGGCACTCTCACGGTGACCACGCCCCTGGACACGCCCCCCCACACACCACCCACTCAGAGGGGCCTCGGCACCACAGTTCTGACTGCAGAAGTGTGGTTTTGCCTCAATGGGATCTTTTCAGAGGGGCCAGGCAGTGTCACAGAGGCCTTCCTTGTAATTTGTCGGCCTGAGTGCTGAACACGCATACGTGTGTGTTAGCGTGTGAGTGCGTGCACGAACTACACCCACGGCTTCCCGTACGCTTGCTCTGGTCCAAGACGGGTTTGACCAAGGTGTACTCCGGCGCCTGTCCAAATAAAACAGATTGCCGGCAGTGAGCTCGACTTTCAAACTTAATTACGGCGACTGCGTTCAGCCTCGTGGAAAACCACCCATTAATCTCCCACTTTCGGAACATACATCCTGTTCCAGCCAGCCACGTGCTTGACATTTCACCCCATACAGCACGTTTAAATCCATTCCTGTCATTTTCCAGGCATGTGATTCCCGGAACAAGCTGGCGGTGAGGACACCTCGAAAGAGAGAGCACAGGATCATATCCGTTAATCACACAATGCAATTACGGACAATTCCCCCCACGGTGACCCAGTAGGTTCTGAGCTCTCCCTGATCCCACTGGAAATATGGACAGTCTTGCTCTGTTCTGGGGTGGTTTTCCTGCTGCTACAGGAAAGGGACGACAGGTATTGAGGGAAGAACAAGGATCGGACCGGAGCGCCTAATTGGTTCCCTCCTGTTGAGACGTCAGGAACCTCTCAAGGTGTAATGGGGAGGAAGAACCTTGATTCATCTGCAATCTGCAGTCTGGTTACTTGCTCTAAAGGATCTTCATCACTGCTCTAGATTTGCATACTTTCTAAAGAAATGGTATAGAAAACCCTTCCGGAACGTCAACCAGGGAATGTTCCTCAGCTGCTCTATCTGGCCAGCCAACTTCTTAGTCCCACCTTAAATTGACAAGTACATATCAACCCAGTGAAACTCAGACTCCTCCCTACCACAGCGCTCTAGGTGGCATGAACAGGAAGGACCATCTTTTCGCAGAAGACAGGTGTGACTTGCGTTTTTTTCTCAAACAGACCATTTCTGAACATCTGGCCATAACCAACCCTGTGAACTAGAAGCCACACCTTATATTAGCCTTGTGTCTTCCATAGATCCAAAAAACTCATTACAGTTATGGGAAGGATGTATAGACTCTCTTCTCTCTTCTTTGGTCATGAAACAAGATTAACACCAGATGTGCAGACAATTCACATGACAGTAGGAGATTCCACAGATGGGTTGAGTGATATCATTATTTTTTTTTTTATGTTCTCTTTCGACCATGAAAATCATGTTCTTACATAGTGACGGGATACCTTCCCCTAAACATGGTCAGTTCAAGTCCAGTGGTGGAATACAGCCATAAGCAATTACTGCCACCCCCCAGGTCGCGCGGGTTGGGACAGGACTGCATCTGGATTCCCTGAGGAGAAGGATGCTCCTGACCTGACAACACGGCTTGTGTGACAGTGACATGCGGCCTGCCCCACACTGGAATCCTCTTATTAGGCTGGGCCAAAGAAGCCAAAGATAGCTTCAGGGAGTCGTCAGTCTCGTCCGGCATGAACCAATCACCTGGTGGGATGATGCTCAGATCCATCGATTCACAGTGAGAGTACCGACTGTGACGGCATGACGACTGGCCTTTAAGTTCCAAATGTGACTCTGTGGACCAAACCCGCAATCTTTCACTCTTCCTGCGGCCATTCAAATGCGGCTTCTCAAAATGACCAACGCAGGAAACAGACCGTATGGTAAACTCAAGCCTTGAACCACATGGATGCCCTGGAGGGGGCCTTAAGAGTGTTCAGGTTTCCCCGGTCCTCTTTAACACCTAACGGTGTGTGACGGAGCGCTGAATTAAGCTCGACACGGGGAACGATGAGCTCAATCGAGTGCCGGATGGCTGAGAGTCGGCAGATGCCAGAGCCGTTGATGACCTCGGGGAATGGCAGCAAAAGAATGGACATGGATGAGTTCAAAACAGGAGGACAAACCTTTCAAGAAGCAAGCAAACAATGGCGGAGCAGAAAAAGAGCTACAAAATTTAAGCCAGTATCACTCTCTTAAGTCCTGACACATGGCTAACAGTCTTTATTTCGGTTGGGTAGGAGTTGGCTGGGAGCGTAATGGAATTCCATCTGCTATTCAGATCTGTCACTGTGTAGTACACAGTAAAGGTTAACAGGACGACAAGCCTTTGTTTTCATTATTTATTTGTTCAGAAAACACTTTGGTCTGGAGCAACTTGCCCAGCTTGCAGCTTTACCGGCACGATCCAAACACTGTTTCCAGATATAATGGCTGTCCCACCAGGATCCAAGGGGCATCTAGAAACAGTCGTGGTTCTCGAAGCAACACCAGGCAAAGCTACCGGCGATCCCAAGATCCGCTCGACTAAGGATTCTTGACAACTGCCAGTTTAGTCAGAATAAACACTTGAAGGGAATGAGCTTTTGCTGCACAGCCCTGCTCTAATGTAAGACGCTCACCTCGGAGCTTACTGGCAAGAAGCTGGTTCACAGGTCTCTAATTACCCTAACGATCTAGGGCTGGGATATCTACTCACGATGAAGCCATTGATAACAAGCATCCTTGGGCATCCGGCTGATTGTCCAGTATGGAGAATGAAGACGGAGTAGCTATGATAACTACTGATTTTTTTAAGCTAAACCCCGCCCCCCATTACCAGCTGGGGCCTAGCATGAAATTGTACAGAAAATACAGAAGATTCCCAATACAAGGTGAGCGTCCCAGGTGAGTCTTAGTCAAATACTCTTTGAACAGATTTCACCCTTTTGCTAAAGGCCCACATGTTTCATGTTTAGCAATGGCTCTTCTCAGCATGAAACTTGACGATGTATAATTAGCTATGGGCTTACAAAACACTAAATTTCAGTTAATGCATTAAACTGGTCCAATTCATCGACCTCGTACGCCTCAGAGGTCAGGAAAGGAGAGGAAGTGTATTGCAGTGGCCTTCCTGATGTTAGGATGTGACAGGGGTCACTCAGGGGAAGCGGTTCAGGTGATGGGACCAGTGGGAGCGCAGAGGTAGCCACACGGCACGGCACAGCTTCTGCTAACAGCGGCTTTTAGTCACGCATAGTGATGGCGGCACCGAACGGAGGTCCGTTTTCAGGATGGCTCTTATTAAGGGCAGTCTGGGGAAGGGGGAGTGTTCACGGCCCAGCTGTGTGCGGTTTACTGACCATAGAGAATGGTGCATGCAGGACACACAGCACAATGCACAAGGCCAAACCAAGGTTCCAGTCAGTCCAAACTGAAACTGAAAATAAAGGACCAAACACTGAATGGATAATGCAGATCCTCTAGTCAGTGAGTAAGGGACCACAACTACAGAACCAGTCATCACAGCTTATGGGGGGAGCGGGGTGGATCCTGAATTCACTGTTGATGGGTGTAGGATGAAGGTCCCCAGCTGCACAGAAATAATACCACCCCACCCCCCAAAACCAGAGAAAAGATAAACAAATCAATAAGCACTTGTTCGGCTCACCTGTTACATAACAGCCAAATCAAGAAGAACGACTTCAATACTGTCCCTATAGGTCATGGCGTGAAAAGTAGAGCCAAGCCTGCAAGTCGCATGGTACGCCCCCTAGTGCCATTATTGTGACCGGACAGGGTCGCCTTCCACAATAATGGCAGCTCTTTGAGGTTTATTTTAATTCTTATCGAATTCGGGCTTGCTATAAATACTACGATAGGGCTCAATCGGTTTTGGTGATACTGTATCGATTGGACAGTATTACAGGATCTTTTTTTCCAAATATTTGATTACTGGGAACATTGGCTTTTGTCCTCTGGGACGAGCCAGGCATTACTATCCAGGAGGGGCTTTCACATTAGCGCCCCCTACAGGCTGGAGGCAGTTAGTACACAGGATAACACTGTAACCTCCGAAGTGACTGAAATATGTGTGGGACAGAGAAGAATCAAACAGTGCTGTTTCTGTGAAATGGAAACAAAGTGACTGTTAATTTTCAAAAAAAAAAGCAAAGGGAAGTACAGCATGTTTAAATCGGTGTAGGTCGTGGGTAGCGAGCACTCTAAACGTCAAGGTCAGGATAGAAATGGGCATGTAACCAAAGGCCGCCCTGTCGCTAAAAGACACCACAGAAACGTGTGTTCCAGTAAGAATAATGAGGCCTCCGTCATTCAGGGCTGACTGGCGCAAACCGGCTTCCAGAGACTCCGCTCTGACGGAACGGCGGGAACTCTGAGGACAGCGGGAGCGAACGGGCTGCGTTCTCCTCACCAGCAGACGTCTTTCGCGAGATTGCATCAGGTGGGTTTCCGCTCGCCGCTGACGACAGCGTGTCGCCATGTCACCGCGGTGGGTGCGCGGGTTATTCCCCCTCCTCCCCGCCCCAGTCGTTTGAAGTCCCATATCAGATTTTACACATTTCAACTGACCACCACTTTGGGTATGTTCCAGACGCACCAAACGGGGACCGGATTCTCAGGCAAGGTGTCCCGTGATTTGGGGGTGTTGGGTTTTTTCGCATTAAACAGAACTTGCAATAAAATGGATTGCAAGACCACTCAGGAGTTAGGGCAGCCAAATGTCTCCACATGGGGGCGCCGTCCCTCACGAGACGACCTCGCCCAGATCACGTACATACGTTTCACAATCCGTCGTCTTTTTGTGGCAACCATCCCATTATCTCTAAAACCCAGAAGCAGTGTTTTTTTTTTTTTTTTTTTTTTTAACAAAACGAAATAGCGGGGCTGATCAAACAGCATGCGGATCTGTGTGATTGATTTTAAATCAAATTTCGGTTATCTGACGAGAGATTTAAATTGCGCCATAACTTCCGATGACATCAATGAATATTTCCAGTCTGCAGAGGATTAAAGTCGCGTTCTCCATCTTATGTAGCCCCGAAAAGGGGGATGGTATATTTCAGCGAATCTCCATCAAGTCTGACACACGGAGAATCAGCCCAGACATACACATACAGCTGATAAGATCAAAAGAAGCTCCTCAAAACCCATTTCACTATTAGTTCCAGGTGCCCTCCCCGCCTTTGCTCATAAAACAAACATATTACTCAATAAGATAATGGCTCCCTCGTATATCTCAATAGCAATAGACCCCCACCCCTCTCCCGGCGCCAAGTGACATTTTAAGCAGGCCCAATCCAGTACTTGGAGGTCACAGATTTCATAGCTTAACACGCAGCCATTTTGGGCACTGCCATTCCCCGGCCTTACCCAGAATGCACCGCCACATACCAGCCGACGCGGAGTGCTTCTGAAGTTCTCTCCACCCGCCACTACCTGCCAGGGAGCGGCACCATTATCCTGAAGTGCCGTAATTATCTCCAAAATCAATTATAACGACCCTGACAACCCGTGCGGACGCCGTGTTGCCAGGAAGCCCGGTGGCGGCCATTAGGAACGGGCATTGCGGCGTTCAGACCCATAAACAAACGACCTGGCCGAACTGGCATCAGAAAATCACAGCCCCCAGATCCCGAGGGTTCTGGAGCAGCCCCACCCAATCCCACCTCAAAGACATTGGATCTTGTGGATCTTGGAAGGTTCTAGGTGCCCGCCACCCGTCGGGAGTCGTCCTCCACTCTCATCTTCATTCCGCGTGCTATTTGCGCCACACCCTCCAATTACTCACGCATTTATAGAATCACATATACATCAAGGGGAAGAAAAGGCCAGCAGGGCCGGTTTCCGCAGCCCGGCTCCTGCCGTATGATTACACATTATATAACGGCCCGTGCTATTTACGTCCACTTTTCAGTCGCTGGGCTGAGGCCCCAGATCAGAGCCCTGGCACATCGATCCCTCTTCAGGTTACCTGGGCGGTTTACGATCTAAGGAAGTGGGCCTTCCGTTACTGACCCGAGAACCTGGTACCTTCAATCAAATCCGGACTGAGCGGAGCCCCAAGGGCCAGTGCTTAACGGCATCAGTATTACAGCGGACATCGGCATGAGATCATATGAACAGAGGATATTCCGTACGATATGGATTTTAACAAAAGTGAATTCAGCTCTGTCTAAGCAAGCCCCGCCCCCAAGGCTCACCCCCACCGTCCTGGTCCACCACCCCCCTCTTCTAATTGCTTTTATGGTGATTTATTGGGTCTTTAAAGATTCAACACACCTCGTGCATGAGGCGTTAATGTGGCTCACGGACAGGGAGCNNNGGGGGAGTTATCAGGGCGGGGGCCCTCCTCTACTGTATTTTAAGGGACACCTCCTTGACTGCACTGTCCACACCAATTTCCCGCACTGAAGTGTGAGTGGGCAAGAACAGACGCCACCAGCAAGGACACTGGACCACGGTGAAGGAATTTGAGAAGGGAAAGATGGGAAATGTGGGAGACAGGGAAAGAGATGGTAAGGGAGGAATATAGAGGAGGAAAGGGAGAGAGAAAGAGGGGGGGTGAGAAAAAGGGAGAGAGAAAGAGACTGGGAGACATGAAAAAGAAAAAGAGAGAGAAAAAGGGAGATTTGAAAGAGAAAAAGATGTGAAAAGGAGAGAGAAAAGCAGAGGGGACGGAAACAGAGTGAAAGATGAAAGAGAGAGACTTGAAAAGGAGAGCGGAACTAAGAGAGTAGGGAGGAAACAGAGAGAAAGAGAATGAGAAGTTAAGGAGTCACTCTAAATGACGGCCCATTCCCAGCTTCGCGATTTCTGTGCAGGTGAAAAGGGCCTATAAGACCCCGAGGGGCAGAACTGCGGCAGGATGTTGGGTCAAACCCCGCAGCATGAGGCATCACCAGCCAGCGTGTTGGGGTACGACGCCAAGCGGACCTCGATTATGGCGCCGCTCTCCTGGCCAGACAGAGGGATGTGGCGTGGGGCAATATCATGCCCGTCGGGGAACGGTGCAGTCTCTTTGAGTTCAGCTGTCCTACGTTTGTCCCCTGGACGCCCCCCCCACCCAGTGCTTCCCCGCTGCCCCCGGCACAGAGCTGCCTTTACAACAGCTGCTGTGGAAAAACACGGCCCATCTTTCACAAATAAAAAATTACTTAGCATCATTGTTTAAATAACCAAAATCCACTTAAAGCACCATTTTTAAGCGGCGTGGCCCCTCTGTTGACATCCGTGCCGTGCGAGCGGACCAGAGCACGTGTACACAACGGGACAGCTGGGCCTCTCGCTCCAAGGTACAAATTATACAAGTCGGAGCCGACATTTTGTTTGCCTTTTCACAAAGTCCTGCCCCGCGCCTTTCGGCCGCTCGCCTTGGGGCCCCGGAGGCGTCCTGGCCGGAGATGCAAGAACAAAAATCAATGGCTTCTATAATCAATTAGTCCCACTTGTCTCCTCAGAAAGACCCTGAAAAACCTCTGTTTACATACCGCCTGAAGTGCGCTGACTGCAAAACTCGGGGAAAAGTCACGTGTGAATTCTGTCAGCTTCTCCGAAAAGGGAAGAGTAGAGTAGACATAATCGCATGGCCATTGGTCCCCAGCCTTAATCCCTCCGGCCGTCCAGAGCGACAGCCTTACGGAGGCGATAAAAACAGCGGGGCGAGCAGACACTGAGCCACAGAAGCAGATTTCTGTGTGTGTGGAGGCGGGGAGAGGGTTGCAGGCTCCATGGCACTCCACACCGGTCCTCTCAGGTCGGAAACTGCCCTGATGCGGCTATGTGAACCATGGAGGAGACGGGAGCGGATGGGACCAGACGACAGGATCCCAGCCAGCGCCATCCGAGGGACACCGGCTCTCCGGCAGGCTGCTCTGATAGTGCAAATGTCAGAGCACACGGCTAGGCTGTTCATATCAGAAAACCACGCCATTTTTAAAAGTGCAACTTGAAAAATAAGAACGAGGCGCTAAAATCAGAAAAATAAAAGGCCAGAAGAGGTATAATATACATCGAGAATTAATTGAGCTTATTGTTTCCGGGAACACAATAAACTGATGTCGTGATGATAGAACTGCAAACGCGCAGAAATAAAGGAGGACGGGGCCGCGCGAGACATTGTCGAGAAGTTTAAACAATTACAGATCACGGTTCATTTACCGCGTCCGGGTAATTAATCAACAGCAAAAATGAGAAGAATTCATGCAACGTGGTTTTAAAGGCTGTTTACTATGAACTGCCCGTAATCACCTACTGAATATCAGCCAGTACAAAAAAAATCACTATAAAGCGTTATAACACACAATGCCGCGCGTAAATTTGTTACTGAACCCAGTCCAGTGTGCCCCGCAGCCCAAATGAGTCAATTCAACAATAAAATCATTCCTATTTATAACAAAATCACAGTTTTATAAATTGTTTTATAAATTATATAACCGTTTCTCTTTCAAATCCATATATATATGCATATTTATATTATGCATATTTATAAAAAAAAATTGCAGGAAAATCCTTCAGCGAGTACAAAATTACCGAGATCAGTTCGACTCGGTTTTTCCGGAATAATACAAATAATAGATGGGAAATAAATGGATTTCCTGACAAATCACAAAGAATAGCCCACTTTCTAATTGCTGTACAACAATATCCCGCCGCCGTAGACTGCGCGTCTGATGCCCCAGGTATCAACACGTAGCCGGTCCGCCTATATAGCGCCCTGCGTGGCCAGTGACACCCACCCGCCCGGACCGGTCCGGACACTGACACCCAACGCAGTGTCGCAGTACAACTTAGGAAATTACCTAATTACGCCGAAGCATGCTGACACGAGAAAGGAGCGTCTCCACATGGTGATTTCACCAGGTTATACGTGTCTTTACATTAAACCCGAAAAAGCTGACACCCCCAGCAATATCATATTTGGGGGGGTAGGTCCCCCTCATACTTCGGACATGCCTGGGGACACATAGGCAGCCAGGGAAGGAAACATACAAGCATGCGCCCGGGGCTTGGACGGCCACCTCTCCGGCGAGTCGGGCTGTAGATTGAGGCGATGAGTCTAGATGCGCTTTTACTCATCTTAAGATGTGCGCTGCGCAGATGCGCCGACTTGTTATAAAAATGATGCATAAGTCAGATCATGAGGAATGAAAATGATGAAGATTAAATAAGCAGCTTTTCAAGCGCAGTGCTGCGGCGGCTGAGCGTATTACCGGCTGCTGCTCATGCCGAGCGGATCGCTTCCCGAGTCGGCGGTACTGCTTCGTGAGCCCGCTTTTAAGGTACCCGCCAGAGCGCAGGGCACCTTTCCCGTCCGCTGGCACGCCGTCACCACCGTCCCCGCCGTCCTCCCCCGGGTCCAGGCTGCTGAAGTTCCATACAACGAGCGTCTGCAGCAGCAGCAGCACGGTGAGCGCCGCGGCCAGGGCTGAGCGGGAGCGCCGCGCCAGCCTTCGAGCGCACGGAGCGCCGATCATGTTCGCGCTGTGGGCTGCGGGACACGCCGCTGCCGGAGTGCCGCCGCTCGGCTTCGGGGGGCTGCTGCGTCTGCTGGAGATGCAGGGAGGGAGGGAGGGAGGGATGGAGGGAGGAGCGGTGGACGGGCAGCGACTGGTGCCGCTGCTCCCCCTTGTGGCGAAACTAGCGCAGCGCACGGCAAGGTGCGCTCATCAGCAATATAATAATATGCGGATTAACTCCTAAAAACAAATTAGACGTCGTTAATAATTTACAGACGAATACTTTTAGAATTGCTAATGAGTCTAACAAGAATTAGTACAAGGAATGTCTGAGGTTCCTCTAAATCAGAAGAACACCGTAGGCCGATGATCCGTCAGATCTGTCTCCTTTCAGGCCTTCAGGTGATGACAGCACGTGGGTGCCCCTTTTCTCACCAAGACACCAGCATCCTGCAGCTTCCATGAACAAAACGGGGACCATCCACATTTCCCAAGCTTTTAAAATAAAATCGACATTTTTACCAGCCGGTTTAATCGCTGTTCAGTAAAACCCTCAGTGTCATGTTTCGACAGATGCATATAAATGAACTTATTTAGGGTGACCAGATACTCCATGTCAGGGAGGACACTCTGAGCTAGGACAGGAATTGTAAATTACCATTTCAATTAA
>JAODLC010000004.1:154327-168599 GCA_026781145.1 Hippopotamyrus pictus
AGCCTTTCAATTTGAAATTAGTTTGTAAAACCCGAAGTAGCTCAAAGTGTCCTCCCTGACATGGATTATCTGGTCACACTAAACTTATTTGCCACGACGGGAAAATCCGATATAATAGGATGATTTTTATAACTGCTCACAGTATGCGATTTATTAGAAAATATATAATCAACTTGAAAACTATACTCATCATACGTAAGTCTATAATAATGATGTATATAAAATCATTATGGGAATCCAGCATCATATATAATTACACATTTTATTAAGCATTTTATTTTTCACATCTTGGTCTGGTGTTTATAGACCAGGTTTAGAAATTCGTGTAATGTGATCGCGCCAGCGAAACGCTGCACACACAGTATTAAATATTAATGCTTTACATTTTACTGCTGTTGTTTACTGCATGCCAGCGGTATGTGTGGTGTAAGAGTTCCTAAGTGAACTGCAAACTAACGAGCCAAGGCTGATGCTCGGTAAGGAAAAACACGTAAGTGAAACAGTCGCTCTGGTTAATGAAAAGAAGTGCAGAGTTTACAGTCACTTTTTTGGATAGCAAAACCCTGTCAGTGGGATAGAGGGGGACTCCGGAGGCAAGATCAGAGATGTGTTAAGTTTCGCTGAAAGTCAGCAAACGACCCCGGAATTTTATTGGTACTGGTAACAGAGGTTTGCAAGGTGATGTTGAGTGTTACTGGAGATCATGAGAGGAAGGGCACTTGCGGGCTTTCCGGTATCCCAGTCAAGAGCTATACACTGACATTGCGGTCTCACCCGGCATGAGAGGTGAGAATCAGCCTACGGATGTGGGACAGATGGACCACAGCGGACGGCTGGTGAACTGAAGGCTGTTAGTCCTGCGCTCAGATGTATGGAGACCTCTGCAAATGTTCGGCGAAGCGACCGGAGTGCGTGTGAGACAGAGAGAGAGAGACACGGAGCGATAAGAGCCACGTCTGAGAAGCCCGGCCATTTACCCCGCCATGCTATGCGGACATCATCCAGCAGACTGTGATGTGTTTTATTAAAGCACACACCCACACACACGCTGCATGGAGCCGCTGAATGTCAGAGATGTCAGCAGCTAGATACTTAGCATCTCAGGCGGAACTTTTTGTTAAGAACGCAGCTGGGACCATCCCTGCCCGCCCCAGGACAATCACTCACGTAGCAGAGGCATGGATCGCCCCCCCCCCCCAACAAAATGGGGAATGTCACGCCATTAAAGTACTACTGACAGGAGTTAGAGTACCCTCAAAGCATGAATGCCTTAATGCGTCCTGTATGAATGATCCACCAATCAAAACTAATGCTCCAGGCTGTCGTTTGCAGACCTATGTTGTTACCATTAGTAGCATTAAAATAAATGCAGTGGCGAGTGATAACGTTAGGCTATAGCCACAGAGCGACGACGTTAAGCGATACCCACTGAGTGATGACGTTAAGTGATAGTCACAGAACGGTGAAGTTAAGGAATAGCTGCAGAGCTACAACAGTAAGTGGTAACAGCAGAGTGATGACGTGAAGTGGTTTCCTCACTGAGCAACGATGTTAAGCGATAGTCACAGGACAAAGATGTTAAGAAACAGCCACGCCAAGCAGCAAGGTTAAGTGGTAGTTAGAGATACGTTAAGGGATAGCCATGCTGAGCGGCGCTGTTAAGCAATAGCTTCAGAGCAAAGATGTTAAGCCATTGCAATGCTGAGTGACATAAAACAATTTCCATTGAGCGATAACGTTAAGCAATAGCCAAAGAGAGATTACATAAAGTGAACGTGAAAAGCCTATTACGCTAAGCAATAGCTGCAGAGTGACAATGTTAAGTGTTAATGTTAAGCCATGCTGACTGACGATATTAAGGGATAGCCAAGCTGAGCTACATATATTGTTAGCCGCAGAGCAATGACATTAAGTGATAGCCATGCTGAGCAACAACATTAAGTCACAGACACAGAGTAACAACATTAAATGATAGCCACAAAGCGGCGGCATTAATTGATAACTGTAGAGCGATGATGTTAAGTGATAACACACTGAGCAACAACATTAAGTGATAGCCGTAGGGCAAAGATGTTAAACAATAGCCATAGTGAGCGATGACGTTAAGCGATAGCCACGTTGATTAATGACGTTAAGCAATAGTCAGGGAATGCTGTCATTAAGTGATAGCCTCATAGAGCGACAACCTTAAGTGATGGCCGTAGGGCAACATTGAGTGATGGTGTTAAATGATAGCTATAGAACGACGTCATTAAGTGATAGCCGCAGGGTGGCAACGTTAAGCGATAGCCACAGTAAGCAATGACATTGGCTATCCACACTGAGTGATGGCTGCATTTAGCAGAAGCCATATATAGCGGTAGCATCTGGAGACAGATGGTGCTTCTGGACACCCGCTGGCCTGCAATAGCATCCCCATAAGGACGGCCAAGTCCCCCACAGACCAGCCATAGTGCAACCCTCCACGAGAAGCACAACACACAGGAACTGAACACAGCAGTTATCGCCTTACTTATGGTAACTTGTGGTCTATTAATCTTCAGGCAGATACAACAAAGTCAGAAGTTCTGCTTTGAAAAGTAGAGAAAAACGTGGCTAGCTTATCTTGCCACAGAAGTCTAACAGTTGAATAAATCAATTCCAGCTGTAGCAGGCAGACTAAGGTCAGAGGCGTCAGAACCTTCCAGAAATACCTGCGGAGAGTCCGCCGCTAAAAAGACTTATTTTTCTGCCATTCCGCGGAGCCTGACGTGAACAGAAACTGAAAAGAGAGGCAGCCTTGTGGTCTTTTGGCCGACATGGCGTTCGCACGCGCAAAGAATGAACAATAGCACGCAAGAGCGGGACAGCGGTCCCCAGGGAGTGCTGGCAGGGGGCCACAGAAATGCATGATGGGAAGGTGAAAAATGCCCGCGGTGCCCTGGGCACAGTTTCTGGAGAGAGATCGGGGTCTGAACAATCAAGGCAATACTAATGAGGATCTGCCGATGAGGAGTTCGATCATTAAGATGGAGCCGGAGAGGATCTCACTCTCCTGAAAGAGCGCCCCCGTCAGGATTAAGTGTAACGTGAGTTACTGTATGCGGGAAATTTACTGATGAATCACCCATATTGCGGTGTAAACAGAACCCCCGAAGCGAGCGGCTCTCACACAGATCGTTGCCGTGGGAGGTTCGGACGGCGCACTGCATTTTGTTTGTTCATTTTGTTCTTGACGCAGGCTTTATTAAACTGGAAACAGCTGCCGGGGTCGCACTGTTTTTCATATTTCAGACACTGGCCTGCCTCCCCCTTCAGCGCCATGGCACCCTCCCCTCCACCGAATGGTCCCGATGTCCTTGCAGCATAAAGAGAAGAGGGGATCAGTGAT
Organism: Hippopotamyrus pictus; assembly: GCA_026781145.1. Taxonomy (NCBI): domain Eukaryota; kingdom Metazoa; phylum Chordata; class Actinopteri; order Osteoglossiformes; family Mormyridae; genus Hippopotamyrus; species Hippopotamyrus pictus. The sequence goes on from JAODLC010000004.1 coordinate 157,698, forward strand.
GATTCAGGCCCACTGGCACCGGCGGCTTTATATGAGAATCCTTCCAGTGCTGGGACTCCAGTGCGACAGACCCGGATCAGGCCCCGGGTGCCCCTCCTGCCAGGATGGAATACAAGTCACGGTAATGCCAGAGGCATTTGGGCGCAGAGCGGGTCCAGCCCAGAGGCTCTGAGATGCTTGCCTGTTCCATTTTGGTAAAAAAAAAAAAAAAAAAAAAAACCCCTTCTGAGACCTTCTGATTAAGGAAACCAGCAATTGACTGAAAGACTCATTCGTGGAGGTTATCGACATGCAGCAGGGCATTGTTGCGATACCTCCCAGCTAGCTGATAATGCATCGCTGCGCCTCGTTCGGGCCGAAAATGTCCGAGCTCTGGCTGCGGATTCCCTACCTTGGAGGCAGACAGCCGGGGGAAAATGAAACACCCGCTCCGTGAACCTGGCTGAAACACTGCGTCAAGCACGCAGCCATCTATCGACATTGATGGGATTCGCTTGATGGGTTAATTAGTAAATGTCTGCTTTACTGTCCGCAGGAGGGGCATGATGACAGTTTGTTGTCTCTCCCGTCCCACAGGGGCGTGGCTTTCTCCACCCTTTGCTTTGCTTTAGTCCTGTACCCCTTTAGGGTCAACACACCATTGTGAAGACGTGTCATACTACACCCCCTAGTGCCTTGGAGGAAACATTGCATCATGGATCATAATGTCAAAATGTCTCCAGATGCTCTGATGGTGAGGACATACACCCTATATCTCACTTCCCAGACAAGTAAATCGCAAACAAAGTTACACATTCAGCTCTGTGGTTCCTGTGCTACTTAAATACAGTAAGTGGCAGATCTACGGACTATATGTTCGGAGGAGTGATATCCCCCTCTGTGTCTGTAATTAGGCTCCTCTGTTTATCATGTTGTTTGGGAAGCACAGATCAATGCCTCCAGTGTTACACTTACTGTCCGCATGACTTGACACACTGGACCATGCGTGTCTAATGAAGCCTGCGTCTGCTTCCAGCATCTATAGCAACAGAAAGTCAGGTGGTCTGTCTGTTCTCTTATTGCTTTGCGATAACTGCAGGAAGCCCCCTCCCCCCCCCCAACTGCAGTTTGATGTTAAAATTTTATGCCACAACAGGTGGTCACTGTAATGCAAGCAAACACAGTCGCTCAGAGTGTTTTCTTCTTCTCAATGCGCCGCTATTAAGACAAAGCACAGGGGGACCACAGCACAGCATGTCGGGACAGGTCAGGATACAGAGCCAGGCTCGCTGTACTCAGAGGAGGAGGCAAAGATAAGGTAAAGAGGGGGGAGAAGAAATAGGGAGGGCAAGGGGCAGGGGAGATGTAGAGGGAGGGAGGGGAAAAGGCAGGAGAAGAGGCCAGGGAGGCAAGGGGAATAGGGAGGTGAAGAGGAGGGGGTGAGGCGGGAGAAGCAGGGAGGTGAAGGGGGAGAGGAGGCAGGGAAGCAGGGAGGTGAAGACGGGAGTGGAGGCAGGGGAAGCAGGGAGGTGAAGGGGAGAGGAGGCAGGGTAGCAGGGAGAATAAGGGGTAGAGGAGGCAGGGAAGCAGGGAGGTGAAGAGGGGGGAGGAGGCAGGGGAAGCAGGGAGGTGAAGATGCAGGAGAGGAGGTAAGGAAGGCAGGGGAAATGGGGAGATGAAGACGAGGGGGAGAGGTAGTAGAAATGGGGAGGTGATGAGGGAGGAGAGGGAACAGAAGAGGCTTGGGAAATGGGGAGCTGAAGCTTGCACAGATTGTAAAGGAGGGAGCTGATTGAGTGGGACTGTGTGCTTCTCCTGTGTTACACCTTCCCAGCATGCTTTGTTGGGGAGCCAGTATGATTGGTGGTCCTGAAAACCTGGCACAAGCACAACGTTAATTAGGGAACATGATGGCGACTCGGACCCAAGCCGCACTCTGGCCAGCAGCATCTGAAGGGGCTCTTTCAGAAACAAAGGCAGAGGGAGACTGACGCTAAGTGGCTCTGATGCATAGAGGTGGGAGGCGGACTGAGCTGATGTTCCAGATCTTTCTCGGTGTTACCGAGTTGTCCCAGGACGCCTGCTTGGAGCAGACGCCGTCCCTGAGGAGCCTGAGCTGGCAGCCTCTGATTATCTCTAGCCTGGATAAACACTTGTTATCCTTCTCTGCTCAGCTGTCTGGGAATTTAAAAGATTATTTATCAGCGTCTGATTGGATGCATTTCTCAGCGCCACCATTGTAAGAATGCTGCATCGCTCCCACCCACATTATTTGCAGTTTCTTCTGAAGCCTGGTTCCTGTGCACCAACATTTTGACCTGGTGGGGGGGGCGGGGGCTCTCCAAACACACAGCTGGTGACCCATGGGGGTGTGGGGGGGGGGTTTCCACACAGGTGTATCATTAATGCATTAGGAAATGGAGCATAAGTCCACTGGGATTGTCAAGAGTATAATTCTCAGGTATGGAGCGAGCACTGGTTACAGCGCGCTGCCACACCCACCACACAACAAACCACCTCAGGGATGAGAAACTGAGTGCAGCCATGCGGCGGGTGATACCTCAGCGCCACAGTAGTGGAACAGTGTGAGTTTTTTTCTGGTGGAGTACCAATCCTGCTACCAACGCCCAAATTTTCCCTGTAAGTTGGAGGACCTCCTTACAGGGCTAGATGTAGATAAACATCATGCCCAGGACAAAGCAATTACAGGTTAAGGGCCCAACGGAGTAGGATCACTCCTGGCATTCACAGGATTCAAACCAGCAAACTTCCAACTGGTGGCACAGATCCCTAGCCTCAGAGCCAGCACTTCACCCAAAGTATATAATACTCTAGAGATTATTTAGAGTATAACACAACTAGGATTATCAAGATTATTATACTCTTACATTATTTAGAGTAAAGCGCCACTGAGATTATCGAGACTATAATATTTATGAAATTATTTAGAATGTAACGCCACTGTTATTTTCACTCTACTCATACATTTTTTCGAGTATAATGCCACCGGGGTTATCTAGAGTATTATATGCAAGAGATTATTTAGATTATAACACCACTTAGATTATCAAGAAAATTATACTTTTACCTTATTTAAAGTGCCACTGGGATTTTCAAGAGTATAATACTCAAGAGAATATAGCGCCACTGGGATTATCAGGAGTACTATACTCTTACATTATTTGGAGTATAATGTCAGTAGGATTATCAGGAGTATTATACTCTTAGATTATTTAGAGTATAACTCCACTGAGAGTATTAAAGCCAGAGGCCAGCACCAGTGCCAGCTAACAGCAGCCTCTCCTCTCTCAACCTACTGAACAGATGGTCCGGTTGTCATGTTGTTGTTCTGGAGTGCCTACATCGCCCCCACACATACATGGGCCAAGGGCGCTGGGGCCAGTAACATGCCAGGCAGGGTCCTCGCCGAGCCGATGGCAGGAACAGAACCCACCCCATCGTGTTCCTGGGACAGAGGACAGCTGAGCCCCAGCAAGTTCTGGATGGTTGGGGCAAAAATGAGATCGGGAGGCACCATGCTCATCTGGATTGATTTAGACACCAAATCCCTCCATTGTTCTACATTTACTGGGGGGGGGGGGGTAGGCAGCGGGAACACTTCTGGAGGTCCTGGAAGCTTCTGCGGAGCCAGTTTGATGTCAGGCATCATTATTGTAATGGACGTCATGTTGTTCACATGCTCTGTAACGCCTTGCAGGTGACGTGCAAGCTGAGGACTGGTCTCCATGCCAAGCGCCCAGGACATCCACAGTGTGCGTTTGTACTCAATCGCCGTCCCTGGCAGAGGAGTCGAGACCAAAAGTTCTCATCTGCTGAAGGTGCCAGGACTCCTTCAGCTGTCCCTCAGACTGCACTAGCAGCCAGCAGCGTCGCCATTATCTTGGCAATCAGTCAGGTTTCTATTTAGCTGGTGAGCTGATGCCTAAATCTGACCAAATAAGAACCATCATAGAGCAAATTCAGGTTCCTGTGAAGGCAGTACACCTTCAGCACCCTTCAGCCATCCATCTATCCATTTTCCAAGCCGCTTATCCTACTGGGTCGCGGGGGATCCGGAGCCTATCCCGGAAGCAACGGGCACGAGGCAGGGAACAACCCTGGACAGGGGGCCAGCCCATCGCAGGCCCTTCAGCCACATTTGGGGTATTTTCCTTGGTCACTGGAATTTTACTTACACAAAAATGTTCTGAGGGCAGAATGAAAAATGATCGGTTCAGAGAGATAACCAGTCAGACTGTAGAGGAGGTTGGGTCCAAGCAACTAGAGGAGCCAGGACCATCCAATCAGATGTCTTGGTCCCACCTCCCCTAGTTGCTTAGATCCACCTCCTCTACAATCTGAATAGTTATTTGTCTGAACCAATCATTTTCATTCTTGCCTCTTTCTTACATTTTTGTGTAAGTAAAACTACAATGAGCATATTCCTTCACCATCACACTACCTACTGGCCAAGTTAGGCACTGTTGTAGACAGGCCATCCTATCTCTGCTGTATAAAATCCATGCTTATCAAGAAAATACCGCTGGTCATTATGAACAATGACATTAATATTCATGTAGGACGTATCTCACGGAAAGGGCAGAGTGCCCAGCCAATCAGCTGCCAGCTACCCCAATATCCTGTGATAAATACATTTGCTCCAGTTACTATCATTAATTTATTAATACATTACAGTTATCAAAAGGAAAACAGTCATTAAACAGTCCCTCACCATGGACGAAGCAGTCCTTGTATTCCCGCCATCGGATGTTGAGCTCGTCACGAAGGTCACATATGAAATAGGTGATCGCAAGTCCAAAGGGATTACTCTCTTTCTACATTTATTTTTATATCACATAGTCACATTTCAGTGCTCATTTTTATTTCCTTTCTGAATTCAAGAACCATGGGCTCAGCTTTATATAAAAGAAAATATGGCCTTTTGGTTCCAGTTAGTTAGGTTTCAGTAAAATAACTCTCAATTCAACATTAGCAGGAAATAACATCAGTCATAGATATTAAAGGAAGAGTGTAATCTTTCCATAATCTCCACAGTTTATGCTTACTCTGGTCATCTGTGCAATTTACCGTGCCTCAACCAGTGATGGGAAAAGTTCTCAATTTTCATGAAAGTACAGATACCAAACCAAAATGTTACTTGAGTAAAAACCATCCAATAAAATACTATGCATGCATAGATAAACAGATTTGAATGTGTAATTCTTTTACTTTTGATACTTGAGGGCTTTTAAAACTAGGTAATTATTACTTTTACTTGCAAGTAAAAGTAATAATTACCTAGTTTTAAAAGCCCTCAAGCTCTCAAAAGCCCTCAAGCCCTCTGTTTATGTTGCAAAAGCAACCTACTCACTCAAGACAGGTTTGAATACAGCACTGTGAGTCGCAGTGCAGCACAATAGAAAAGTTGGCGTAAATTTGAACATTTGCAAGTTCTTGCAAATATTGCAGCGTTTGTTAGATTTCGCCTTAATTTCTGCCAACACCTGTGGTCTGGGGGGGCGGTTATGCAGGGGGAGCAGTGTTTCATTACCAATCATCAGAGTGTCCAGCAGACGGGAGGGACAGGAAACAATGTCAGGGAGCTGAGGGGGACCACGGGGGGGGGGGCGGATAACACCAGTGTGTGTGAGAACAAAAGCTCAGTGTTAGCGCTGAGAGAGCAGGCCGCGACTCAGCGGGGGGGGAGCAGGAGCCAGGAGGGAGAAGCATCACCATCACTGCGGTGACCATGACGCTGTTACCAGCCACTGGCGGGAGGGAGAAAGGAGCCCAGACTGCACTGCGCCTGGCCCACCCCCCCAACCGGCCACTGGCGCTAGCCATCAGGACACCCGCGACCCCACAGCCTGTGCGGGATCGGCCACGCCGTGACAGGCGGCGGCTGCTGGAATGTCAGCAGGAGCCCATGGCATGCTGGGGGCCGGGGGTGGGGAGCAAGGCACATGAAAAAGACTCCTGGCAAATGAGGAGTTCACACCTGCTTCCGTTTTATGAGAAACCTCCCCAGCTCACCGTCGGGGAAGGAGAGCCAAGCTGTCGGGAAGCTATGGGAACTCTCCCAGACTCCAGAATAAGTTGGCTGACATTTATGCAAGAGGCATTGCAATCTGTAGTAAAGGTGCTAGCCACCCCTGCTGCCACGCCCCCTGCTGCCACACCCCCTGCTGCCACGCCCCATGTTGCCACACCTCCTGCTGCCACACCCCCTGCTGCCACGCCCCCACTGCCACGCTCCCTGCTGCCACGTCCCCACTACCCAGCTCCAGCCTATCATATTCTACCACCCTCCTCATCCCATTCTGCCATGCCATCTCCCATCAAGCCCCACCTCCTTCCTGCCCCGCCCTGCCCCATCAAGCCCCACCTCCTTTCTGCCACGCCCCATCAAGCCCCACCTCCCCCTGCCCCGCCCCACCCCATCAAGCCCCACCCACCAGAAGCTGAGCCTCATTTATTCCTTAGTCCCTAGCCATGGTGTCATTCGGGTTCCTGCCTGCCCTACAACAAGGATGGACACCTTCTAATCCCTGACTAAGAATGCCATTAGCTGGGGGGGAAGGTTTCCTCCCCAAAAGCATTCTGGGAAATAGCTCACCCTTCCCAGCAGGGCTGCCCGTGTGCTGCCCGGCTCTGAGGTGGCCGGGACAGGCTGTGGCTGTTAATTGAAGTGGCAGATGCCCAGAGCTCTGACAGTCGGGGGGGGGGGGGCTCCCATTGTGTGGTAAAAGTCCATGTGACTCGTGACTCCCCCCCATCATGAAGCTGTTCTAAATCTGAGTATTACACATAAAACGACACAGCAGGTGCACAAACCGCATTTACACTGTATGCTCTTATTGATGCTTTAACCGCTACGCCACCTTGTGTCCTTTTAAATAATGGATTGATTCTGGGTCCCGATGGCCTGAGTGACACTCAGCCTTTAGAAGGTCTCCAAACCGGGCTGCAAACTTCCATTGTTAACGTTAATCTTTGGTGACATCAGCTAACATTTTTTTTTTTTACAACATAAATTTTAACCAGGCGCAAATCCAAACGTCGCAGTACATCCATATCGCTCATAACACTTGATGATAATAATTGATGATAAATTGAAAGAGCAGTATGTATCTACAAATGGGAATGTAAAATCTACCCCATCAGGTGTATTTTTAAGTTTATTTTTAAGAGGGAAATCTTCAACTCAAAGTCCATATTCACTTGGTCTGATCTCCAAAGCTCGCTCACATGCATACAGACGTACACAATGGCCACTTTCTCCCGAGGGCGCCATGTCCCCCGGGCACCCCCCCCCCCCCGGTGCTCACGTCCTGCATTATGCATTGAGAGCGAGCGCTCATCCTGCGCGACATGACGCCGGTGACTTCGATAAGGAAGGTGACCGTTCCCCGACGGCGGTTCTCCGACGGCGGTCCCCACGCGCCGGCCCGCGAGGCGGACAGGGCGGGTCACGGATGAGCGGGCAGGTTCCGGCGTGACCTTCACCGTTATCTGCCGGGGCTGCGGTCCCCTGTTCCCACCCCCGACCAGGAGAGAAAATGTACTTTCAGAAAGTTTTAGAAATGAAAACTGAGAAAAAACTCATTGTAAAGGCTGTATGAATTCAGCTCCAGAGAACACGGGGCTAAAACCTCACAGCACAGTGTAACAGGAAGTAAAATCTGCATTTCCTACTCCTCACTGCAGGGTCCTGTCCAGGAAATGGAGCAATACGGCGGCTTAGATGCACTCTGGATGCTGTGTGCTGCATACTTGTGTTATGCATTACCAGCCTGAGGGGGGCGCTGTGTGGCTCAGCAGGTTAGTCCTCTGTGCCTGTGAGGGGAAGGCTGCGGGTTCGATATATTCCCATCGTCATGCTCCATGGCTGACGCTGTACTCAGACTCCAAGCTAGGGGCACGATCCAGGAGTTACCGGATCCGAAGGAAACCCGAATGCCCCCAGGGAATGAGGTCACCTGTGTGTCTGCCTGCCAGGAGGGCTGGTTTTACACGCCATAACTCACTGTACTAAAGCAGCGGGCACTGGGACCCTGCTCTGTAGTTAGGCTCCACTGGGCTGAAGTATGTTTGGTGTGTTCAGCCCAGGTTCACACACATTACCATCTACTCATGAAGTCCAGGCTCCACCCCAAGCCCCACCTTTTGAGGGCACCATATAAATCCTGACCCCCCTCAGCAAAGTGACGGCAATTAGGCCCACCGCTAACGAGAGAAATTTGTCCATGCACCAAGGCTCAAAGCAGTACTGTGCTTATCAGATTTACACGCTGTACCTCGACCACCAAGAATTCACCACTGAACGGCAGCCAAAATGTTCAATACGTTGGTTGGGCTGGGGCACGGGTGGGTGAAGAAGATTGGGAACCTAGAAACAAAGACACAAAGTACAATAAAATAGGCACAGGGGTCTGCACATTCAGCTGAAAGACAGAACCCCATTGGCTGAAGGGACAGGAGGTACCACCCACCTGACTATAAGCACCAATCCCCCAACAGCCCCTTCTAGCTGACACAACATCTTCGGCTGCATGACATCGGCTGCACGACATCGGCTGCATGACATCCACATGTGCACAGATTCTAACAGCACAGCGCGAGAGCAGCAGGGCTACAGGGACAGACAGGAATCCATAACCTCACCGCATGTCAGACAGGGTGGAATTTAGTGGGAATGCAGGATTGCAGCCTTGGCAAGGAATGCGATTTAGGGTTAGTGATTTTGGGCTAGTTATTTATTTATTTATTTATTTACATTTTTTACATTTTTTACATTTTATTTATTTAGCACAGACACTTTTATCCAATGCATGCATTTTTTGAGAAAGCAGGGTTGACCTTCCCATCACGGGCAGTTCCCCACTAGCTGTTTAAGATGCTTTGCCTCGACTGCGTCACTTTGCCAGTCCTCCCCTCCCACCCTTCATGGGGGTTGGGTTGCTGGTGAGTGTCAGCCATCCACAGAGCCAGATGACCCCACAGCGAGGAGGCAAAGACCCAGGACCCCGAGACCCGGATCACCTCTGGTCCAGAACCGCAGGCTGGTCTTTGCTGTGTCCTCGTCGTGTGTGTGTGTGTGTGTGTGTGTGTGTGTGTGTGTGAAAAGGAGACAATATGGACCCACTGGTATGTGTGTGGGCAGAGAGAGCCGGCATCTATCCACAGTGACCGCTGCTGTGACTCTGAGAAGCCCGGGTTCAAAAGCTGGAGTCTGAGCTTGGAGGGTATAGGGGTCCTGCTCTGCAGAGGGTGGGAGGCCTCGCTTTCGGGGGATGGGGGGGCCTCGCTTGCAAGGGCGCGTGTTCGACGCTGTGCTCATGCTCTCTCGACCGCCTTCGCATTGAGACGCGAGATCGATGCCATTCTGAGGAATCGGCAGTGAGTCTGAATCAGCGAGGAGAGAGAGAAACAATAACGGGATTTAAAGAGCGACACGTTTATAAACCGCTTGTCCCAGAGACGTGATGCAAAGCCGCTTAGCCTGGCCTCTGCATTCCCCTGCTCCATTTGTACCCGACAAAGACAAAATTCCCCGCAGGAACGCCGTCCCCCTGCCCTGTCTCTCCGCCCTCAGCCTTATCGGACGCTGTCAGAAGCCGCTTTTTTCCGATTTTTCATAACTGGAGTGAAGCGGCCAGTCGATCGCTTTTCTCTCAATGTCCGTCAGGGAGGATAAGGTCACGAAAACAGACCTGCCCTATCAGATCGAGGCGCCTGTGCCGAGCGTCAGACGGCACTAATCGACCGCCGACCTGCGCTGCTAACGATGGAGAGCTGACCTCCTGCCCTTATTCTGTCTCCCCCTGGCATCAAGCTGAGGAGGCTTTTGCACATCAAACGTCACCCAGATGGCCTTTAAAACACACGGCACAGCCGAATCTCACACAGTTTTATTGACGCAATTCTCTGTCTCGGAGCTCCTGATGGTGAGCAGCTTCCTGCCTACCAACCCAGCCTGACTACACACCTGCGATAACACCGCACACATCTGGCCCGCTGGTGGTGAGCTGCCGTTTCCATGACGCCAGCATCCTAGAACGACACGGCAGTCAAAACCACACGGTGGTGTTCCTGCTGGTGCCCCCTGTCCCTCCCGACTGACTGAGCTGAAGCTAGACCACGCCCCCTGCCACATCAGCACCCCCCCCAAGATCCATCATGCTCCATCTCGCCGACTCATTCCAGCTGCCCTAGAACAGACTCACTGGGGGTCGTCTGCTTAGCACCAGCAGGTCATCAGGGGGGGTCTATAAGCAGGCTGGGGGCGGAGCTTCATTTAGGCATACGTGACACTGAGAGGAGTCACAAAACCACACAGGGCTTAGAGCAGCACTAGGACGATTTGATATGGTCCGTGTTCACTTTCTGTGCTTAAGTTTACCACTTTTCACTGGAAACTATACCTTCCTCAAAGGTACAACAGCAGGTTCCTCCTGGAGGTCTGAACCGTGAACCTTTGCGCTGGGTATTCACAGGGTTGCCGGTACTGACGCCTCATCCCCGGCCATCAGCACCAGGGAGGTCATTTGTGAGAAAAATGGAAAAGCTCGTCTCTGATTTTACTTTAAAGACAAAAAAAGAACAATCATTAGAGTGAAAGTAGAAAAAAATCAGTGATATCTACATCTGGGGGGCAGCAGGTGAGGTCACCCATCACAGATAATGACAGTGTTGTGACACGACGTCATTCTGATAACAGTGGTAAACACAAACACGATGAGAGCAACTGTCCCTCGGCTGAAATCAAACTCTTATGTAAGAGGGGGCTGGGGAGGGGGGTGTAATCGCTTTGTTTACTGCTCCTGAAGGCCCAGGTTGACTGACAGAATATTCTGGAAAGGATCTTTTCACCTCAGAGGAAAATGACTGGACGGTGATGGACATCCAGAGTGCCCCACCCCC
>JAODLC010000004.1:168634-179241 GCA_026781145.1 Hippopotamyrus pictus
TCCCAGGGGCCCCCCCCCCCCCCCCCCCCCCGGATTCTGAGTGGGTCTTTTCCTCCCTCCTTACAGGAATCTCCATTTTCAGCAACATCCCTGTTCTGCTCCACCATGGCTGAATGTTCAACAAGTAGTAACAACCCACTCTTGTCGAGCCTATGACAAGAACCCGGGCCAGTGCCAGGAACACAAGGCGAGTTGGACCGGGCCACAGCACGCACACACACACAAAGGTTTGTATTCATGTCTTTGTGGGGACTCTCCACTTCTATGGGAAAAACCCTAACGACAACCTTAATCCCTACCCAGCTCTAACCGTAACCATAAGTAACCAAGCAAAATAAGAGCATTTTGGCATTTTTAGTTTTTTGATTGCATTCACAGATTTTTACGGGGGCCTGAAAAATGGTCCCCACAACATCAGAAGAAGTGGTTTTTATTACATTGTGGGGGATGTGTCCTCTTCTTCTGATGATAAACATACCCCCCCCCACCCACCGCAACCACCAGTCAGCTGTACCGCCTGAAGAATAAGTTTCCCAAACCTCACACAGCTGTGAGCACAATCGGTATTAATACCACATGATGAACGACCTTTGATACGGGGGCCCGGAGGAAGGGGTCATAGTGGGAGGGGCTCCAGTGTTTCTGCTGCGATAAACATACTGAGCCGAACCCGACCAGACCGGACCGCAGCTGGGGGCAGCAGTGCGGCTGATCTCATCACCCCCCACGCCGGCATCCCGCTGGGGGGCTGGGTTCTCTGGCCGGAATGTCGTGGAAGGTCGGGTATCACGCTTAACGCTAAATGGCAGCGTCACATGGGGTCTGCGTCATCATCCCCGGGTACGAACCAGGCGACCTTCAGCCCTGCCTGTTTATTCCCAGGACTCCTGCCTGTATTCCGCTGTATTTTCATTTCTCTCCTCCCTGGTCACTGCGCAGCCTTATCCTACCCTTGGCTAATTCTCCTGCTTGGTTTCTCCGCCTTTCTGCAGCCACCGTATGACAACCGCGTTCGCGATGGGGCTCTAGTGCTAACTCTGCCCCTACATGTTGGCTGATCACCGGGCCACGGGCACCGCAGACGGCACTCTCTCGTGGAGGTCTGCTCCCTCCGACCCCGTAGCTGGTCAGCACCGTGACCTCCAGTACATCCTGATGAAATAGGCTCTTCCTGTTCAGTATTCAGGCACCCCACCTCCCCCTACCAGTCGGTGTCTTGTCCCAAACGCACTTGGGTGGAGACCCCCGTCCCCAGGGACACCCGAAAGGACAGCAGCGGCCTGACAGCCATACAGAAACGGGGTAAACTCTGATTAATTATATTAGCCATTAAATAAACAGAGAGCGAGAGCGTAATGAGAGGCAGATTGGCCGAGGTTTATTTAAAATATTCATGAACTGTGACGGACGGTTTTAATTATTGATAGACCTTTAATTAAGCAGTTTTATCAATGTCTTTTGTTAGTTCGTTATCCCCAACCCAGAAGTCCTCCAGCGATCGTTTATTTCCAGGGCCCGCAGATGGAGACTGATAGCCACTGCTGGATGTTTTTCATTGGACGCGAGCTGATCTAGGCGTCCGTGCCCCTCACAGTCCCTCCCCCAAAATAGTTCTGACTATGCCATCCCAGTCCTGTTATTGGCTGCACGATAAAGCACACAACGATCCCATTGGCTGCACGCATTAGTTTCCATAGCAATACCATTGGCTGAGTGCATTATAGACCTTAGCACTCCCATTGGCTGCATGCATTAGTTTCCATAACAATGCCATTGGCTGAGTGCATTAGAGACTGTAGCACTCCCATTGGCTGCACGCGTTAGTTTCCATAACAATGCCATTGGCTGAGTGCATTAGAGACTGTAGCACTCCCATTGGCTGCACACGTTAGTTTCCATAGCAATGCCATTGGCTGAGTGCATTAGAGACTGTAGCACTCTCATTGGCTGCACACGTTAGCTGCGGTAAAGCCCAAGTGAACCATGCAGCCGGCTGCCAGGATGGAGAGGGTCCTAATCACAGCTACAGCAGCAGCTTCGGTCACCCACCATGACAGATATCAGCCCCTTACATAGGAGATAGTCGCTCTTTCAGTTCCAGGTAATTCTCTCTTTCAGATTCTTCGCTTGAGTGAGATCTGAGGACTTCACCGGTTTATCTCACCATCTCCAGGTGGAAACACAGAAATTCACCGGCCTCCACACTCCTGCTGGGCTCGGTTAGCGTCACGTCTGGAGAGGCCACATCCAAATGCAGCCAATCGAGGCTAATGGAGCTGGGATTCATATCATTCCGAGCACAATTACAAAGGCAGCTCGCCAAGGTCGGCCCTCCAATAGCTCTGAGGCTAGATAACAGGAGGCTGTAAACAGCCATCGGCATTGGCGGCTGCATTTGCGTAGCGCTGAGCTCCTGACTGCGTGACACTTTGAATTCCCATAGATGCCCTTGAGGACATGTATGCCCCCTCAGCTCCATTTCTGACATCACAAGATCAGAACTTTTATCGCCACGCCACCTGCTGTTCAGTGACGGGAAGAGGTTTGGTTTTCACGTACCCCTGCTGTGCCAGAGGCCCTGTGGAGATTTGCATGCTTTATAATTTATAAGTTTGGGAAATCTTTGGTGGTCTTTGGGACCCCAGCAGAGTTCCCTCACCATCCATCCATCCATTTTCCAACCCGCTTTATCCTTGCTGGGTCGCGGGGGGTCCGGAGCCTATCCCGGAAGCAACGGGCACAAGGCAGGAAACAACCCTGGACTGGGGGGCAGCCCATCGCAGAGTTCCCTCACCATCCTGCTGAAAATATCTCAGATTCACTTGCACCTTTTTTGATGAGACTAACAGAGGGCACCCCTTGTGGACGACAGCTGTGACAGGAACTTAATACTGCAGGTACCAGTGAGATGTGAGTAACTGAAAGTGGGCAGTGTGAGTCCTTCCTGCCACTCAGCCAAACTCACAGCTATCATGCTAGACATCACTGGGGTGGATGTGCAGACCCAGGCATCTGGCTATTTTACAGATGTTGATGCTTATATGCCGCAGCTCCACCAAGGTAATGACGGTGTGTTTGTAGAGCCATGCTGTTGTGGATTAAAACTACTCAGAACATTCTGGTATATGCCACCTTTCTTTAATATCACCCTTCACAGATGAGCAGACTGATATTTATTTAAATAGCAAATAACATGATGGGCAGCTCTTTCCTATCAAATTTCCCATCATGCCCTGGTTTTGCACACAGTATAGAGTCAGATTTAAAGAGCCTTCCCATCATTCCCTGCTTCCAGGAGCATCACCCTGACTAATGGAGAGTCATTGTTCGCTGTCTGGAAAGCAGCCTTACCTCGCAGTAAAGTGAAGGTCCTCTCTAGTCTTCATACCCAGAATTCAGTTTGATTTGCATATCGATCCCACCTGGTAAATGTTGTGAATTTTAGGTCTCAATTCACAGGGGTTGTGCTAACTGGGCAGTGCGACCCCCCCCCTCCCATACCCCAAAATTTATCTGAGAGAAGATCCTCCTCTGTTGATGCAGTAGACATGCTCAAGCTGCCCGGGTAGACATATGTCATATATACAAAACCAATGACCTGTTCTTAAATAAGCAGCCAGTATGTGGCATAATGGCTAAGGAATCGGTTTCATATTGACAAACTTATAAACATGTTTGCAGATGCATAAGATTAGATCATTTTTTCTATAAATTATAGAGCGTAACGGCATTAAGATTACTTCCGATTAACAGCATTCTAACCCCATCGGAAATGACAGGTCACAAGGAGGTCACAGTCGGCTAAATCCAAGCATGACTGATTACTGAACGATCGATCCCACCTCACAGATCTCCAGAAGCTGATCCGGGCCTCGCTAGAAGGGTTAGCTCCAGTGTCTCTGGCAGATGTCTTGATTATTGTCTGGTCCAGCTGGCGGGGGGGAGGGGTGGGGCTTCCGCTGTGGTTTACGGGGCCTCGCACAGCCAGCGACATCAGGACCGTTATTAAGAGATACCTGAAGGTCCTGCCTGCACGGTGGCAGAGAATATAAGAAGAAAACGATGACGTCACTGTGGCGCTCTGCTGTTATCCTGAATGCTTGGCACTGCACATGCAGACATGCGGAAACTCACATTATCGCAGTAAAAAAAAAAAAAAATGCGAAAAGAAACAGCTCACATCGGGTTCATATCAGTGCTCCTGTTAATATCTGTGTCACGGGAACAACAGTATCTCTCCAAGAGGAATAAACCATCAACAAGATCCACGATGCGCGTCTGCGTATCGATTACATGCTAATGAAAGACCTGGCCTCTCTTTCATTAGCGTAAACTCGCCTAAATGAGTCTCGTTTAAGGAAACGCTCCTGTCAGACGCACGCGCGCGTGTGCGATCACTCTCCGGTGGGCCACCATTTGGAAATCACTTACCGCCAACGAGGTCGTTTGTATCACCCGTGCAGCTCAATGGTAGTAATAAAGCAAATAATAATAAAAAAAAAACTCTAATGAGATTCTCCTTTTGGCCGGATGGCGAGAATCCTCAGCTGTTTTCATTCCACGCCGGGTAATTACTGCTAATGAAGTGGCGGGCTGAGCCATGTTCCGCGGCCTCACGGAGAAGGCCCGATGTTTCCAACATCCTCACACCCAGCTGTTTTCATTAGGACGGCGCTCGTTACAAAAACCAAAGAACAAAAAAAAGGTCCCCCCCTCCCCAACTATGAATACATCCCCCTCAATGGCATCAGACAACCCTGGAACAGCCTGACAGTTCTCCTTGGTTGATGTGCACTCATGTTCAAAGTCCAGGATGTATCAGACTCAACAGCACCCCCTGCAGGGCAGGTCTGGAATGTCTCTCCCAGCCTGGGTCTGGCCCTGCATTGGGCTGGCCTGGGTCGAGCCTCAGGGAGACTGAGCTCAGTATCTTATACTGCACTGGCACCTCTGCAGGGTTTGGAACCACGCTTGATAAGCCTCCCCAAGTTAATCAGCTAATCAGCTTTTTAAATTCCACCCTGCATACCCGGGATGGAAAGATACAGCCTTCCAATTAGGAAAAAAAAAAATATATATATATTTTTTCTCTGTCCTGACACCCAGTTCATCATTAAGTTTTTGAAATGTAACTTTTTTGAGTCGAACCCCAGACCCGATGGCCCTGCCCCTGGCCATAGACCATCCAGAACTTCACGAAGGCTCAGCACCCAGTCTCCGAGCGCTTGGTGGCGTTCTGCCAAATGACATCACAGCATCGTGCCCCGTGACAGGCTGGAGGCCACCGGGAACTCTGGGTAACAGCCACATGACGATAATGCCCCCCACTACCTGACAATGAGCTGTCCCCGAGCCAGAGAAACGCGAGCAAGTCAGCAGCTCTGGTTACCGCACGAACAAAACAACTCACACACAGTATTTTAAATTATGCATTTTGCTTGTGTTGTGTGTTTTTTTTTTGGCAGCTGTGGAGCGTTCTATTGCCATTACTGGCTACATCCGTGGACAGGAATGATAACTCGCTCCTTAATGAAAACGGTCCTGAAACAGCTTTAAAATATGTCGTACCATTGTTCATTGTTCCTGCCATATTCACTTCTGACTCTGAGAAAATGATTAAAATGACTTGTTAATGAAGTTGCCAATTTTTTGAGGTTAAAAAAAAAAAAAAAAATGAGAGCGTGTTTATTTTCTACACCCATGGCCCCAACAGCACACAGCTAGATTCTGCTCGCATCAGAAACGGGCTCTAATGGTCCGTCAAATGCACTGAGTGCTGGACAGATCCATCTCCTGAGAACCTGGGTACTAACCTCAGAGGCATCCCCCCCCCCCCCCACACCTGAAACCCATCGAACTGCAGGCCTGACATCCAGAAACAGAGGCATCAAACTCAGAAGCGAGGTGGTGGGGGGGGGGGGGACAAATCCCGACGGGCAGTGTGCTGGACGGCCTCTTGGGGACCTTAATTGGTCTTTGGGGAAATGCTCTCATTCATAAACTCAATTGCAGAGCACTAGCCCGTGGCGGTTTGGGAGATGCAGGGAGCCCATGCTGGCGGCACACGCCTCCCAGTAGGGGGCGATGTTACTAACAATGCGCCGAGCAAGGGGACGGAGCGCAGGGCCCCGAGCTGCGAGTCCCTTGGGGAATTCTGGGAACGGGGCCACACTCCAGCACCTGTACAGCTACGAAGGTTATTCCTGCTTAACGCAGAGTGGAAGCTCCATGGAGTCGAAACACATTTCCTCACATCTATTACGCTCGATTCGATCTGCTTCCGAGCGACGCGCTATGAGGGAGGTGGGGGTGTCATGGTGAGGCCGCGTGAAAAGCGTCTTCCCGGCTGGGCGTGACACGGTAGGCTTCCCTGGACGCCGGCCAGCTGACGTCAGCATGCGGTGGTGAGGGGCTCTTCGCTAGCCAGACGCAAGCTGAGAGTAGGGGGAGGGGGACTTCAGCACATCCTGTTTCTAGCCAAAATTCCGTGTGCCAATCTTGGAGAAAATGTCAGTAATTACTGAGCAGAGCCCTGTGGACGTGTAAGTGAAGCCTTTTCATTCGCAAAGTCACGGCCTTGGGATGGTGTGCGGCTCAGCCGGGTAGGACTTGCCGTCAGATGGTCGCTGGTTTAAACCCCAGGGTCAGCAGAGTGATGTCACCATCGGGCCCTCGAGCAAGGCCATCAACCCCAAATTGCTCCAGGGACCGTCTGACCCTGCCGTCTCAAAAATGCACCTCGTAAATGAAACAAAATGTAACGTAAATGAAAACAGGCAGGAGAATGAGTGGTGTCTGGTAGAGAGAGGTTTCATAAAGCATGTCAAATGACCCCCCCCCCCCCCTTTTACAGTTAAAATGACCAATCAGGATAAAAACGTAGTTTATCTAAAGGCTTTCGTTACGCGATTTCATGCCGCAGTTTGCAGTCGACCGGCTCTAAGGAGGCGGTGTGGATCCAGCGAGCCGCCCCAAGGTATAACAGCAGTTCTGCTGCGGAGATCTTCCCTCCTGGCAGCGGGGGGCCGTGTCGCCCCCCTTCGGCGCCCGCGGATTAGCCGTCCTGGGATTAGCGTCCCCACTGTGAAGGAAGATCTTTACCACGCCGCGATCCCCAGCATTTACCCCCCCGAATCCAGCGGTGTAGAGGACGGGGCGTGCACATGTGCAGTATTGCCGGCGACCGTTTGTAGGTGTAAAGCAGGATGCACACCAAGGCAATGGTACGACACTAGAAAGGACCAAAGCCAACAAATGATCAGCTCCCATCGATTGTGAAAATTTGCACTGGAACACATCGGCATGACTAGAGGTAATGACAAGCAGTCCAATCAGAGAACTCAGTTTCACCGACTGGCTCTGATGCCGATTCAACATGTTCAATCGGCCTAAACAGAGCCCACAGGGAGCGACGGCATCCGACCGCGCAGCACACAAGGACACAACAGGCTGTCCCCGACGCTCACCGACACCCTGACGGCTTCCGATTTCCTGTGTTCCACGCTTGACGGGTTCAGTGGAATTCTCCGGAAGTTGGGCACAGATACAGTACCAGTCAAAAGTTTTTGCACACCACAGGTTTTTACCACTTTTCTATTTATTTCATAAAGTACAGATTTTTTTTTATTCTTGTTCAGCGTTGGAAAGTTGAGTGAACAACTATAAATGAAAATATAAGTCAAATTAAAAAGTTTCCCTTATAACACAGAAAGAGTGTAACAGTGCATGTCTGACACCCTATTAGCTGGTTGTGTGGTGATGACAGTCAGATTCTAGACTGTCCGTTAACTCTAAATGCACTAGTTAACTGTTTCATCCCATGAAACACAGCAGTAATTAATGTCCCTTGTGGAAAGAATGCCTCAAATTTTCTCTGCTGTTATAACTGCTAGAGGAGGTTACTTTGATGAATCAAAGATATGACATTTTCTTGCTAATAAAGGTACTTAAATGGTGAACATATTTAAATTTATTTGTTAGTAAAGAATATCGAGTGCATTTTTAGTAAGTTAGTAACATACGAACGAAGAAAACGTCAGTGTGTGCAAAAACACTTGCCTGGTAGTGTTTGTGTCTGCAGGGATCCTCCTCACACACCGTGAGGAAAGTTCACTTTTGCAGGCCTTGTTTCCATGGCTCAGAATGAGTATTTATGATTATAATTACACTGATATCTAGATACGCCTGATTCTTCCTGGGAGGCCGGTAGCTGCAGTTCGGCTAACTACCATCTAAATTGCTGTCGATTATATGCATGTATGTGCCCTTCAATGCACCGGCATCTGAGCGACGGTGTACCCCCATCACAGTGCCCCCTGCTGTCCGGCATAGGCTCCTGCAGCTTTTCAGTTAGATCACGTTGCCGTGAGTGACTCGGCACGTCTTCCCCGGTCAGGGAGGCCGACAGCCAGCCATTAGCGGTAATGAGGGGAATCAGCGAGGGGAGCGGACCGGCGCCAAGGTGAAGGAGTAACTGAGTGCTAACGGGTCCCCTTTGCCCACCCGCCCCCGCCACTCCCTGTCACACACCTGCCAGGAGGAGACAGTAACATCAGGGCTCCATGTGTAATTAGGCGTTTGTTAAAAGTTTGTTAACCATTCGTTAACTGTTCATTAACTGGTCATTAACCGTTCAGGCTGAGCCCCAAACCCACCAGGCGGTGTGGCAAGGTCACTCAAGGTCACTCAAGGTCGCTTCTCTTTAACGTGCTGGGATGGTGGGGTCTGGCTCCACAGGAAGACAGGGCCTGACCACATCAGAGGGCCTCTGGGGCAAGGGGCTCTCTGGAATCCTCTCATGGGGTTATGACTTCATCTCGTAGACGTACTTACCTCTGATTCCACTCGCGTAAGCCCACCACTGGTCATTACCCCCCCCCCACACACACTCCATGGGGTAGCTGCCCCTCCCTCCACACTAATTACACGTTGGTGGCACCTGCTGGTCGACCTGTGGCTGATCACAGCTGCCGTTCGTGCTGGATTCAGCCCCCGCGGGCATCCTGGTTAAAAATACCCAGCCAAATGACATCTTGCTAATAAAGGACCTGTCCCCGTCCCCCCGTTCCCCCCCGCAGATCTTCATAAGCCTGCTGAAGGTCCCTGCTCGGTGAGCCATGCGCTACTGGCAGGGCGTTTACCAGAGGGGGGGTAACCGGCTGGGTTCGAGGTGCCCAAGTGCCACTATGATTCAGGGGCAGGTTTAGCGCCTACGCCTAAGGCATATTCTTTGGGACTTGGATTAAAATGCCAGATACCATGCCTTCTTCACCGTCCAGCCTTCTTCTTCCTCACTGGTTTGTGTTACCGTGGCGTCTCGCAGCACTATGTGGGGGTGGGGGCAGTGAAATACAGTAACAAGGAAACAGGGATAAAAACCAGGAGGCTCAGTAGATGTTGCATTTTTATAGGATTATTATCTTTGATATGAGGGCTTGTCTGTACATGTGCGCCATGACACCTGACCAGGCGGGTCAAAGGTCAAGCTGTGCTCCATGCCACGCTGACGCAGAAGGTCGCAGGGGATGTGTACTATCAGCTGCCTGTGTAAAATCCCTGCTCTGGGGGGAGTCCACAGCGGGGTGGGGTCACTGCAGGTCAACGGAGAGCAGAGTCAGAGACAGATCCCCCAGCACTGCAGGGTGCCCCCCCCCCCCCAGCCTCCCGAGGGTGTGACTCTCCTCCAGGTTGGCCCTGAGCTTGGGAGCTGATTTCCATGACGAGCAGATGCTGTAGGCTACCCCAGTGAAAGTCAATATGTTAACCAATGAGAAGTCAGTGATTGGTGATCTCACCTCCCTGTAGTCCAATCACTGACACTAATTCAGTGTTCTGTACATTTGTGTCTCCCATGGTGCTGTGAGTCTCTATGTCATGGGGTTTCAAACCTGAACAGGATCGGATGTGGTTCATCAAAGGCTATTATGTAAACAGAGCTCTGGGGTCTTTAAACATATTTCAGAGTGACAGTCCAGACTCATCTGGGGCAGCTTGGCTGGGAAAACCGGGCTCGATGCTGGGAGCCCCTCTCATTCCCAGCAAGGCGTCACCGGCATCCAGCTTGCCCCCCCCCCCACCCCCACCCCATGGCGACGAACTCGACTAGAGTGACATCCCATGCACCCCCGTGTGAGACGCCGACACGTGGAGCCCGTTTTCTCCGCGGGTCCTCCTGTCTGCTCCCCACATGGCAGGGCTTTAAGGGAGGGAACCGTGATAACAGGAAGCATTCCACCGCAACGGAGCACAACGAAGGAAGGAGCCCTTTGTGGGAGCGATCAGCACCTCCTGGACACCTTCCGTCTGAGCCGAGGAGCCGCCTCAGCAAAGGGGAGGAGCGACAACAATGACGCTTCACCACGCATGGAAGAGGTGGCAAGACTTGCTGCCTGGTGAAAGTGCAATAATCTCTCTCGTAATGTTGAAAAGACAAAAGAAATGAGAATATATTTCAGAAAAACAAACACTGTCCACCCACCTCTCAACATTGATGGTGCCGCCGTAGAGAGAGTCAAAAGCAACCATAAGTTTCTGGGTGTCCACATCACGGACAACCTTACCTGGTCCCTAAATACAGCCTCCTTAGCCGAGAGATTAGCCACAGCGTC
>JAODLC010000004.1:191097-205437 GCA_026781145.1 Hippopotamyrus pictus
GGTGTTGCAATGTGTGCATAAGTAAGTTAAGCTTCTACGCCTCTAATCAGAAGGTCGCTAGTCTGAATCCCATGCTTGACAGAATCAGAATCACTTTATTTCGCCAAGTATGTTACACAGACGGGAGCGCGCACACATGATTGACATGTAGCATATTACACAACCTAGACAAGTACAGATTATTTACATATACTCAAGGAAAAGAAAATCTAAGTGAAGGATAAAAACAAGAATATGACAGAACAGTCCTATCACTGTTGGGCTCTTGAGCAAGATGAACCCCCCTCCCCCCATGCCATGGGTATGGTATACTTGGGCTCACCTTGCTGGGTCCTGCTGGGGGTCCACCGCATGACCCCAAATCTCCACTTCCTCTGCAGATAAGAGAGATCTGCAAAGGTGGATCTGCAGACACGTGGTCGTTATAGATCACCGCATGCTCTACTGGGGATCACGACCCAGAGCCGGTCCCCGTCCCAGCAGAGAGGCACCGAGGTGGCTGAGTGACAGACGTGGGTCACATCGAGTCCGCGGTGTGACACCCGACACCCGGCGAACAGCCGACGGCCCTCGAACGAGCCACACGATGTGACAGGCCAGGTGTCACGGGGGCTGATATTAGCCACGGTGGAGGGGGGGAGGGGGCATGATGATAAATGGCAGACACTAAACTGCTATGCCAGTGTGAGAAGATCCAGGCAGCAGATAAGAGGCACTGGGGCATGTGGGGGGCAGGTGGTGACAAGAGGGCACGTCTCTGAGCTAAAACTATCAGCAGGAAGACAGACAGAGAGACAGACAGAGTGATAGACAGGCAGGGAGACAGAAAGACAGAAACAGGAAAACAATGACACGGGCAGACAGAGAGAGACAGACAGGCAGGGAGACAGATAAACAGACAGACAGACTGCCAGGGAGACAGAAGGACAGAAACAGGGAGACAAACAAACAGACAAGAAGACAGACAGGCAAACAGCCAGAGATGCAGGTAGACAGGCAGGGAGGAAGACAGAAAGGGAGAAACAGGCAGGGAGACAGGCAGGCAGACAAGAACATAAACAGACAGAAATACAGACAGACCGATAGACAGACTGCCGCTTCACGCTCCCTGCTACCTGAGCATGATAGCGCCGCACTGTAATTCCTGTCCTTTCACTTGCACCTGGAAAATTAATCACAGAGCACAACATGACATAATAACAAATTATTAAAAATGAGTCAGAAATTAAGGAGTTGCAGTTCACAGATTTAGACAAACATCAAATAAGAACGGTGTCCGTCTCAGTGACTGCTGGTCTGCATCTGCGGAAGACCGGGGTCAAACCTGGCTGACCAGGTGTCGGCCAACATGGATTTCACCTCAAAAACACATAAAAACACATTGTGAAATACGTTTTCATTTTACTGTGTCCACATATTTATCTACATAACTGTACTCATAATTTTTCGTATAATTGACTTACTATTTAATTGTACTTTGTTTTTAGCAGGGTATTTGCATGTTTACTGGTGCCCAGAAGGACATGCAGAGTAAGATTTTCATTATATACAGTAGTGTGACTGACTATTTACTACGCAAATGACAATAAACTCTTAAATCTTGAATTAAGATATTCTGATGGTAAAAAATACCTAGGGTGAGTTCTTGAAAATCATCTCACTCATTCACTGGTCTAATTAGAGAGTGTAATAGACAAAATGATCATTCCTGTTGCATAAATTTTTTATTACTCTGTGGTCTAATAAAAAAAAAAATCACCAACCAATCTAAGCGAAGGAATCAGACCTCTGATCATGAATCAGAAGGAAGTGTAAAGATGTCGGCCAATCAACGCCACCCTTCGGCAGACACACCCCTCGTCTAAGGTGTTCATTTGTTTACCTCCGGAGCCCCATTTCCAGGGTCTCATCAATCTTCCATAACCATTATATAGCACAGGGTCACGCTGGGGAACTATACTTTTAAACTTTCATTCTGATGAAGTTTCCTGAGATCTTAGAGGTTTCTGGGGAAGAAGCTCAGGTCTTGTTTACAGTTCCTCCTGTCAGGAACAGCCATCAGCTCCATGGTGATTAACAGGTGACCCACAGAGTTACTCGGAGGAACCAACATGCCCTGGAGCATCTCAAACAACCAAAATGAACAGGCTGGTGGGCTGAGGGAGGCAGAGAGCACGAGAGGCAGTGGACGCAGCTCCGAGACCAATTTGTCAAGAAGCAAGATGCTGCTCCCGTCCCAGAAGCCGCCCACACAGTCCCGACTCTTCAAGGCAGGTGATGACATCACTTCCTGTCAATCGGAATGAAGAAAACATTCAAGACGTCTCTGTTTTGCAAGCCCTGCTTGTAATCTGTGCTCCCCCCTGTTGCTCTCCACATTGTTCTGGGGTTAATTCTTCCTTTGCTTTGTTCGCATTTCAAATTCTAATCGGACTTTGCACAGAACGTTCCAGAAAACATGCTCGCAGCACGACAGTGTATTTCTGTGATAGATTTTGTGTGCTGACGCTGCACAGAGGGGTCTGGTATCCAAGGCACGCAGGATGGGCCCCAAGCAGAACTCGGATGCTCACACAGGCTTCCGCCACCGCAAAGGATGGGGGGGGTCATGTGGGACACGGCTACTCTCACCTCGTACCTGCACTCATTTAACACACTCATTTAACGTCCGGCCGCCTGACGACTTTCAGGAAGCCTATGGATTAATGCTTTTTGTCTATGATCACTGGTAATGACTCTGCAGACTCAGGAAATGAAGTCATTGCTAATTGGAGTATGTTTACCAGGATTAAGCAGGATGAGGGTGGGAGAGTCGTTGTGTAGTCCCAGAGCACACCCTGGCCAGCAATCTCCGAAGGACCGAAGTCGCTATCTGCGAGATGTGCTTCAGCATTTGGTCAAACCACATCTGGAGCATTTATCTCTGTGCTGTGCTGAGTCTGTGCTGGTGTTCTAATAATTAATAATAATAATTAGTGACAGATCGACAGGTGACTGACACATGACAAGAATCACAAACACACACCAAGGAACTGATTCAGCACAGAGTGAAACGCAGTATGCCTCTTAAAGGGCCGGCTTACCTTTTGGAAACCTCATCCCGATTCTGCCTCAAAAACATTGCAGACCTTGATGGAACTGGCCCACATGTCTAACAGAAGGAGGTACAAGGGCCCCATGGGTGGGGGGTGGGGGGGGGGGCGATTGCTGTTAGGCATCACTCCCGCCCACTTCAACCCGACAGGATCCGATAATGTGGCCAATGGATGCATTTAATTGGCAGGTTGCGACAATCTCACACGCCATGGGTTTCAGTACCTCGGCCCACTCAGGATGGCCTCATTAGCCTGTTTACTGTTCCTTCCCTTATAAATGACCCCCCCTCCACAGCACCATCCCACCCTCGCCACAGCATGGCCCCTGGCTCGTCCCTGTAGGTGACCTGATAACACAGACCCCCATAACTCACAGCCTGTTTGATGGCAGCACAACAGCAAGTCTTTTCACATTGCAAATTTTTTTGAGGTAAAACACCATCTCTAGGTGAGGAAGCACTGATTATTCACTATTAAAAATGAATGATTTGTACAAACGTGACAAAAGCAAAAGCATGTCTCCTGAGCGACCATGTCCTGCTGGATGCTAGCTGAGGTTATCGCCATGGTGGTGGAGTCTCTCTTTCAACTGCTGCACAAGCCCCTCCCACAGAGCACCATGTGACTTGAATGTAAAGAAGCTGATTGGCCCAGCAGGGAGTCAGCAAGGTAAGCTTATAGCAGTTAGTGTTAAAGACGTGCAACCCTAATGCTGGGTAAGAACAAAAATCAAAAGGCATGTCAGCAAAATGCTAATTTGACAGGAACCTTCAAAAACAGACCTTACCAGCTTCTAGACCATATATTTGTTAATTCCACAAGGGAAAGTACACAGACACAAACACTCTCTCTCTCTCTCACACACACACACACACACAAAGGAACTGCCACAGGAATGATAGCATAGATCATCACACAGTACTCAGTACTCATGGTGTATTCTGTACTTGGGAAGGTACTCATTGTGTACTCGACACTTGGGACAGTAATCCCTCACTCTCTTCTGCGTTTCTTAGAATTCCATGGGACAATGGGGTGGTGGGGGTGGGGGTGGGGCGGGGGTGAGCAAGACAGAAAAGAAGGGAGGTGAGGGGTATGGAGATAGCAAGGCGAAGCTCGACCCACGAGTTACAGCTTTAGAAGCAGGAATAGAGAGATAAGTGAACAGTGAGTCTCTGCTCACAAGGGACACCAGGCCTGGAATGAATATGAAAACCATGGAAAGCATGAAAAGGGTGAACGTGAGAAGAAGAGTAAAGACGGGCCTGGCGTTTCCCCAGGAGCACAGCCATGCAGCCTGCGGGCAACTCCCTCACACAGCGGCACTGCCCATCACCACCAGAACCACGCTGGGGTTTGGTGGCTCCCTACTGGCCACAAACAGTCACTACACTAGGGGGGGGACTCCAAAGTGATTTTTTTGAGGTGGGGGGGGGGGTTCTACAGCCGAAATGGTGTGCATCCCTGCCGACGGGCCACAAGAAACGTCCTCTGGCTTTTCATCCGCAATTCTGCACCATTATCTCCGGCATCATCAGGCAGGGAGGCGGCCCTCAAAGACCAGGAGAGGTTTACTGATGTGTCAGAAGCTATAAAGTGCGTCGGATCAGATATGCATGCTCAGTGTCGTTAGAGGCATGAATTATTCATGAAGAGCAGTCGATGGCGCCGGCCGCCGCCCGGCACTGACCCTCAGCACCGAGATGGGGCTCCAGGGAGGCATTCATTCTGATTAGATCCACCCCGCAGATAAACAGATAAAGCACAAATCAGATCCGTCCGTGTGCCAGGAAGGTTACAGTTAACGGGCATCTGCAAAGTAGCACAAATAGCATTAATGGCTTGTAAGCAGATCAACACCCCCAACCAATGCTCACATGTTTCCTTAACGTGTCAATGTGCAGTTTAGGGTGGCAGAGAATCAGCTCCGAAATTGGCATCTGACCTCTATTCAGTACCGAGGGCCTCTGGCCGGCCCCGGGCCTTCGCACCCTCCCCCCCTCTAAAAACTACCCCACCCCCTGGACCCGGCCAAACCCCGCAGCAGATGTGTGCCATCTTATTTGTTTTGGAGAGGAACGTAAAATACAAATTGGTTGTAAAATTGCCTCGTTGCTCCAGGGCACGGCCTGGCCACCGGCCATCTGCAGCGGATAAATTAGCGGGATCTGATTACGGCATGATTCGGACGCTGACAAAGTCTGCAGAGGAGCGGAGTAAGGTCAGTGCATCTGGGATAGGGGGATTTATATACAATCTGTCCCCCTGCTCTTTAGAGGAGAGGAGTCTGCCCTCTGCTGGCCGGGCAACGCAGATCAGCACCCAACAGGCAACTGACCAAAACAGGCCAAAACCGCCCACATCCAGTCCTCACCCGAATCAACTGTCCCCAGTAGTGGGTCTGATGTCCCCATTTTGTCCGTTATTGCCCAGCCGCTGTTATAGCCTCTCTCCAGCCCGTCGCTGACAGAACCTCATTTCTAACAAGCCAACCTGGGTAAACAGGATGGTCAAATAAACTCGATGTGTGAGGGTCCAGGGGACGCCCAGCGGCCGTGGGCAGGAAGCATAAGTAACAGCAAGAAACGGACCTGACATCTCATCCTCGCCTTTACCCCAGTAATGCGAAGTAATCATAAAGCTGGCTGAGGCAGATCTTACTACAATTAGTACCACTGCAAACGTGCACTTTTCCAGGCGATTTCGATACCCAGCACTGTTTAACAGGCCCCCGCCTCTGGGAATGCGGAAGCCCTGCCCTAACAGACATACACAATTGACATTGAGCCCCAAGCACATTTGGTATCAGTAATACTATTGCCCCCGCGGCATTTCTCCTAAAAGAGACTAGCACGAGGGGTTACCATGGCGGCCAGGGACACGGATATGCGACGCACAGGCTGGGGGGGGGCTGTGCAGGCTCGCAGAAAGGCAGTATGTTAATGTGAGTGTTGGGGTGGGGGGGGGGCAGTTTTGGGAGAGGTGCCGGATAAACGCCGATAATGAAGCAAGCACTGCCCTCAATTTTGGTGCCGGGGGGATGTAAACTGTGATCGGAAACGGGGGGGGGCTCTTTAATTCCAGCTTTCTAAACACTGGGTAGGAGTGCAGACACATTATTAACCGTCTTCATTCAATTAGGCCGCCGCTGCAGCCTCTTTCTGTCTAACAGTCATTAAAATCCCCTGCAGAGGCACCAATAGATCCTATTAATTGCGGCCGGCGCCGGCCAATTAGCTGTGGCGGCACTGGCGAGGCCGCGGGGGCCGGGGCGGGCGGCGCCGACCCATTTCCCCTGCGCCCATTCACCACCCTAGCTCCCAAAACCCAAAGACCCAGGCCACAGCTCCCCCTAGAGGCTGTGTTCAGTAGTGCAGCTAGTCAGCTGTGCTGACAGTCTGTCAAATGGGCTCCGCTTCTGACCTCCCCCCATTTATACTGCATACCGCAAGTATCCGCAGTGGCAAGGCCGCCCAGCAGGCGTCCGCGACAATAAGGCCACTCGGCAAGCAGGGTACCGTGGAAGGGCCGGTACACCTGACACAGTTCACGACAACGACATTAAGAAATGTGTAGCCTAATTCCATTCGCCACCAAGCCATGACATGTGACAGGATCGGTAAGTGTGCTATATGTATGGAAAAGTTCTATTTTAAAAAGCTCCCAGCTGCAATTAAAATGTCTAAAGTAATTTCTGGTGCCGCAAACGAGCTGCTAGTTCACTGGAGGAGAACTGAAAGCATAACAACAGAAAGCTGCGCATGTACACGTGTCCAGATGGTTTGATTATACCTGGATGAAGACAGTGGCCACGTGCGCTGTCTGCCGTGGCATGTTTACCAATGTTTTTTTTTTTTTGCGGAGTACTGGGATGCCGCGTCGCATTCCTCCAGAGCCGGATTCCGTGTCCAATCTGCTTTTATTATTATTATCATCATCGTCATCATCATTTATATTCTTTTATCATGAAAATCTTTTAAAACCCCCTAAGGCAGCCACTGAGACCGTGTTGAATTACACTGCGGCTAAGCCCTCATCTAATCGGGTAGCACGCGGGAGGAACCGTTCGTGTGGGCGGCGGGCGCGTTGCCGCTATCGTCGGGACAGACGTCGGGCTTGGGACCCGGGATTAGCTGTACTGAGATTAAGACAATGAGCCTCGGGGTGTGCAACTGCGCCCCCTGGTGACAGAACAGCGGCGTTCAATTAAACGGGTATAGAAATGAAGTCAAGGTAGTTCCGAATGAAAGGATCTGAGGCCCCCAAATGTCAGTGGTCACTGAAAGTACTTCTTTATCAATAAACACTGTAAAAATGTGTGAGATATCTACTGTTGAATCCCAGACTCGAACTGAGGTGATGGTGCGTCTACCTCAGACGCGCAATGCAAGGGAAAAAATCAAGCAATAACTGCATTATATCAATCAAAGACAGAAATCACCGCCGAATGGGTCCTATCCTGCCGCAGACCCGGTCCCCTCTCCCATGCAGGGCAAAATTACCCATTCTGATCGGGTCGCACTGCACTAAAATGATCCTCCCTAATATCTCCATGAATATTTCATGTGGCGTTTAGCGCAACCCGAGTCAGTGCGTGCGGTGTTTTCATTCACCTCTAAGCGGGTCATTTTGCGCCTTGACTGAGAGTGCTGTGACTGATCTGGTTAATTCACGGATCCCGGGACCACGTCCCCTCCCCACGGAACGGCCAGGTCCGCATCTGGCAGTAAACCTCGATTAAACTACCCTGCACACAGCTGTTATCTCACCCGAACACTTAACAGCAGTCTGCAGTGCAAATATGGAAAATGTTCCCCTTTTTTGGTAAAATAAAAAAAAAAAAAAAAAAAAAAGTTCTATCTCCCTTATGCGCTGTTAACTTACACTATAACAGACTGAATTGCTCTGAACAGCGTGTCTCACCGCTGCCATCTATAGCTATCACCCTACAGCACGACGGACGTTTTCCAAAGGCGCTATAGAGACACATTATTCAGCAGGTTTAGTCTTGCCGCGTGTGATAGTTTACGTCTCTGCCTTTTCCACTTCCACGTTTTACAAACTTACCTTCTCTCCCCGTGTCCGGCTTCCTCTGTTTCCTGTGGTAGTTACACGCAAATCAGTCGCACTGGCACCTGATCGTAACACAAACGCTTGTCCTCCAAAAACATAATTATTAGACATTAAAGCTGGCAGGATTTTCTGGCATTGATGGTTTGATTTTTGCCAAACGATTGCGCTGCACATTTGGATCTAGCGGAGCAGAAGGACTGAAACGGTTTATACACGCAAAAGGATTAAATAACATTTAAAACGAACAGGGTGTATTATATCTGCAGGTGAAACAACTCAAAACAGTGAGAAAGACAAATAGGTGTGCAGAATTCAGTTTACTTTTGCTCTGTTCATTTCATGGTAAACTAACCTGGTGTTTTTTCAAAGGTGTGCCTAAAAATACAACCTGAGCTGGGTGTTTGATGTTAGGCCTACCATTTACTACGCAGCAATATGAATATGTAGGATTATCACAGACTCGGGGGTATTTTAACCGCAAAGGCTGCATCTGGTTTGAGTAGTGATATAAAGTACGTTACATACAGCTGGAGTCTCTCCTTGCCTGTAGTCACCGTTCTTGCCCTGTCTGCAGAGCACCTTATCTCTCGTTGTTCACGAAATACTGTCCACAGCTGCGAAGGAGCTGGAGGTGCAGTATTTTAAAATATGTATATTATTACAGCGCATATGTGGCTATAGTTTCATATTTGCCAGGGAAACAATTATAGACGACCTGAAAGTATTTGAAAATGTAAAATAGCCGTACTGTTTAATTCAGGCAGACATTTATTTCCCTCTCCCAATGCCCCGCACACTTAGAAAGGCACATCGAGTACTTGTAGCCTATGGAATAATTTATTAAGCCAAATTATGCAATTTCAAAATGTCAACACAATCGGTTCCGTCGGTGTATCTTCCAGAGGCTCCGGATGCCGGTCGTTCCTATCGCACCACCTCCTCCATGGCTGGGTGGGCTGTCAGACTCCGATCAGTCACCTGTTCCCCCCATTAATGGACACCAAACAAGATCCAGAGTATCACGTTGGTGCTAGCAGTCGATACTTAGCCTGAGAAAACGTATTGCAGTTTAATTATATAAGTGACTGAATTTTATTGTATTCTCTGTGAAAATGGCTACACCAAATACTGTTGCGGGAGATGTGGGGGTGCAGAGACACGTCCTCCCCCAGTCTTGCAGGGAAAAGATGCATTTATATGGGGCAAAAGTGAAGGAGACATCAGAGGGAAATATCGTGCTCACACACTTCTGGCAATAAACTGTATTTTGAAAACATAAATAGGAACCATACAGTGGCCCCCAGATAAAATTATATATCCACTGTGAATATTTTCTCTTGAGCTGGGTTAATGAATTTGGGATTATAAGGTTGAAGTTCAATATATTTAGTGCTGTTTGCAATGGAAATTCACTCTTAATATATATATTCACTGGTGGGATTACCGTGTTGTATTACAGACTTGTAAACAGGTCAGATACGGTTTACGTTTTTGTCAGGGAAGAAAAAGACGTCTATTAATTGCATAATGGTTACGTAAAGTACTCCCATTTATATTTAGTCAGCGTCTGTGACTTTTGCAAAGGGCAGCCGAAGAGGAAAATGCAAATATGTACGCTGACTGCAGCGGCGCTGCGCTTTCTGCCCCCGTCGCCCCGCGCATCCAGCCGCCGTTTCCTTGGGAACGCCGCGCGCTTCCGTGTTTAGCTT
Organism: Hippopotamyrus pictus; assembly: GCA_026781145.1. Classification (NCBI taxonomy): domain Eukaryota; kingdom Metazoa; phylum Chordata; class Actinopteri; order Osteoglossiformes; family Mormyridae; genus Hippopotamyrus; species Hippopotamyrus pictus. Next base: position 200,975 of record JAODLC010000004.1, read on the forward strand.
CCTTAATCATTCGGATAAACGCGGGCTACGTCATGGCCGCCGGCCAGCGGCTTAAACAGGCTGGACCGCGGAGATTATTTTTAAACAAAGGCTGTTCTTCCAAGAGTCGCGGCGCCGCTGCAGGCACAGTCTCTGTGTGAACAAGATATTCACATATACTGTACGCTTCGTTTTCCTATAGGCGGGGTTCCGCTATGGTGCAGGAAATGTACTGCGGAAAACCGAATACTTAAATAAACGGTGTTTATTGGTTAGGGTTCATTTTTAAAATGCATTATAATAATGTAATAAGTAGTCACATTTCTGTTTTAAGAAAATGTATGTGACAGCCCCCCCCCAAAGGTTTGGGGGCCCCCTTTTGGCCGCAAACAGTCACTACACTAGGGGGCCCAGAAATGACAAAACTCAACCCTGTTAGCCATTAAAACAAACGTACTATTCTGACTGTAATGTTCAGACTTTTGAAATTATGTTGATGCATAACTAGCGCAGACTAATTAAAGATCCTCAATTTACGGCAGTGAACCATTGGCACTGTACAGTCTCCGATGCCGAATCTGCGTTCACCCGCCCGCCTACATGAGCAGAGGTGGAGGAGTGAAATTTAGCCTGATGCAGCATCACCTTCCACCCGCCGCATGGGCAGAGACACCACATCGCCGGGTCGGTGCTGATGGGGGGGGGGCTTTGGCTGGCTGACGTCATGGAAACTGGCACCACCGGAATCGGTAATGTTAAAAAAGCTAACTGCAGTGGAAACCTGCATGCTTCGTCCTTTAGTTTAAATGTGCATCAAAAACGCACTGCTTGAAGAGAAAAGCAGTGAATTCTGAATCCGCCACAGTCACATATTTCTCCTTTTTGATAGCAAACTGCAGTTATTGTAACCAGGTAAACATCTTCCAGGATTATGACTTGGTCCTTATCCTGTGAGGTCAGTGTTTGTGACACACCGAGAGTAATTTGTTTTGATAGAAGGCAGATATCGAACATTAGGGTAGAATAGACGGCACACCAAAGTACTGTGATGGCTGATGGCCGATGTTTCCAGAGAGAGTCCTCGGTCTTTGGGCCGGAGACGTTTACCAGGTAACTGCTGACATGTGGCCTGTGTTTGGCTGCCTTCTGCTGAGTATTTCAGCACAGAAATCAGTCAGCGTGTTTATTCTTTCGGTTTCGTGGCAGTGCAATGAAAAATTATTTTTGCATTAAAAGTGTCTGGCTGCTTGCCAAGCGTTTGTTTAAAATTTAATTAGCCAAGGGAATGGCTGACGTTTTTGGCGTATTGCTACAGAAATGCAGTAGAGGTACCTTAAAGCAAACAAACAGCAAGACCTTGCACAAGATCAGTCTTTCAGACCAAAAAACACCGGAATTAAACTGTGAGAGACGTAACGGCAGCGCTCGAGCATCTCCTGCTTAATGGCCTTAGTTTTGTCATCCGCTGTTAATTAGAAATGATTAAACGTAGAAGCTGTAACTGAGCAATGACCCCGGAGACCTAAAGTGGTGGGCGAATCCCACTTCGGTTTATGTTCGCAGAACGATTCCTTTTTTTTTTTTAGCCAGGCCCGTGGATCACAAGCAAAAATCCGACAGATACACGCCTCATAAAACTCCCGCTTATGAATCTCTGCCGTTACACGGCACGTTGGTTAAGCGAGGAGAACTCAAACCAGGCCTTCAAACCAGGCGTGGAAGACGGCCGTTACGTAAGCCACACATATTGCGCGCAGATTTCCAGCTATTAGCCATGGCTGAGGCGTGTTTCTGAGATGAGGGGAAATAATTATGTAGTTTGATGCAGGTCCAAGGGTGTGGAGATGTTTGCTGAAGCCACAGTAGTTTTTCTGGCTTTGACTTTTGCTGGCACCTCTTGGCCTGGAGAGTGGTCAGGAAGTTTGAAAAACTGTGAAGCCAGCGGATATGGTGCAGCTGTACAACCCAGAAACCGAAACGGTGTAGCTATTAAAACCCCCACAAGCGGCTGCGCGGAGCCCCTCCCTCACCTCCAGTCCATGCGGGTGTAGGACCAAAATGGCTTCTGTCAAGTACACAAAGCCACAGTGGCATGATGACAGAGGGGGATGCTGGACTTCTGCGGACAGGCCTTCTCATTGCCGGTGAGCTTCGGCCTTATCGCAGTGGCCCAGGTACCAGGCAGGATGGGGTCTGGGGGCCTGGAGTTCAGTATGACGTACAAAACCGCAGCAGTGAAAGAAAAAGGGAAAAATTAGAACCATCAAGTAAATTTCGAGCTGCCTCTAGAGCCATGTTTCCCAATCCGTTCCTCGCAGACTCACAGTTAGTCCACATTTTTGCTCCCTCCCAGCTCCCAGTAGAGAGCAAAAACATGGACTGTCTCTGGGTCTCCAAGGGCCAGACGTTTGAGATTTTCTTTTTGAGACTACCTGAGATTTTCCCTGGACATACTTATAAGCTTAATTAAAACTTCACATATCTGTCCTCGACTAACAGAACATTTGTTTTTAATTACTGCAGTAATTTTTGGATAGTTGATTAAATCAGAACAGAACTGTCTCCTCCGATCAGTGGGGCGGCCATCAGCCCCAAACAGATAAGAACTACCCTCCTCAGGCTGGTGTTTTGCCACTGCCACATGGGGATGCTGGCCGTACCATCAAAATTAGCAGGCCTACAGTCAAGAGGAACACCCCTCCATAGTTCAGGGGTGTCCCTCCCTACCACCCATTGGTTTCCCAGGTTGGCTTTTTTCCCAGCTGACATGATAAACCCCATGACAGATACTCCAGCAGCCTCTCCCACGCTGCCTTTATAGCGAAAACATCAAGACTCACAACGCACACCTGATGGTGGGAATGTCTTCCCTGACAGATGCCACATCTATAAAGCTCTGAGGAGAAAGCACCATTTGATCTTTTTGGAGTTGCACCTTGTTCCGAAGTTCAAACATTTGACACTCTACATACGCAGCTATAAATGTCTGTCTATTGGAAGAAACGTAGACATCAATCTTGCCACAGTGTGCTAAATACTATTAAGGCTACAAGACGCCAGTAACAGCTCCTGCCTGATGCTCTGCTCCTTGCTCTGGTGTCTCAGCGCATTTACGGAAAACCACCCAGGAACAGAGGTACACAGTGATTCTCAGAAACCGCACCGTGTCTCAGTCGTTCCATCTCATCTGTAGGCAACACGATTAAGCGAGTCAGCTGACTGTCACGCCAGTCATTATTTGCCTCAGGTGGAACCTAAAAATGCATGGAACGACTAGACATCTTCAGAGACTTTGGGAATCTTCTAGATGTTGTGATTGTTAAGGAGTCCCCACACTGCTTGACGGACATAACTCACACACATACCTGTTGTGTCCTACTGTGGTTCTCCACTCACCTCTCCTGACCTTCTGTGTGGCTCAGCAGCTCGGACCTCATCCCTTGACCTTCTTTTATCATTACAAGATGAAGGACGTGCCTTAAGTTCAATAAACTGCAGAACCCGAGGGTCAAAGACAGACCAGCATGCCTTTCACTCAGAGAAGTGCTCCGACCCACAATGGATAATTTGTCCTTAACATTCTATGAGCAGGAAACATGGGCAGAAGAATCCCGATCGTGTCCGGACCAGAGGGGGGGTTAGGCCTGGGAGATACTGGGGCTCGGGGCTGGAGATGCAAACCCTCATCAATCTTGAGTCAATGTGGGTAAAAGGTCTGCACATTCAGGACGAGACTAGGACTTGGTAGACAAGCCCAATCTATGCAGAACAGCGAATAAGTGTAACCCGGTCCAAGATCACTGTAGACCTTGACAGAATCCCTTTTGGAAACACGGGGACAGGACACCTGGACAGGTACAAGAATATTCTTCAGCCAACGAAGCGTGACCACCTCCCCCCCCGCCTCGTAAACACCTGAGGCTTTTCTGAATGCCCTTCATCCTGACACAGCAAGGTCACGTCAGCACAAACACTCCTATCGCAACATTCCCCAGAACGCCAAAGGCCCTCAGCGGAACTTTGAAGTGGAATTAACTGAATTTTAATTTAATCGCAAGTGCCGGTAAGCTTCAGGGCCACAAAGTTGTGTGATGGCGGAGGTTACGAAAGGTCATAAGTAACTACAGACCGCGGAGGCCTCCAGTAGATGGCGCTCAGTGACGGACTTAAAACAAAGGCACAGATCCAGCACGTCAGCATCTGAAGGGTGAGCAGCGCCTGCGGAGGACAAACCGATTTTATGCACCAGTACATCACCCGACCAACCGATCAATCGGTTCCAGGGTCAACAAGCCTGAACGGATCAAAGTGAACGCAAGTGTTACAGAAAGAGGTGACAAGATGGAGATTCTGAAGGGTAATGTAATGAAGCTGACCATCACTGACCTCCTACAGACACACAAGCACGCCTTTTATCACAGACAGCTGCTTATATGGTTATAGACAAATTATATTTAATGGGGGGGGGGGGGGGGGGTCTTTAA
>JAODLC010000004.1:217169-229775 GCA_026781145.1 Hippopotamyrus pictus
TCCCCAGCTAAACTTCCCATGGGATGGAAAGTTTCCGGAAACTTCCCGGAAACTTTCCGCCCCTTTACAACCCTAGCGGCACCCAATAAGAACTTCATAAGCTCCGTAAAGCAGAACCCGTCGTTGAGACACACAGCCGACAGTGGGCACCTGGTCGAGGTCGTAGGAGCACGAATCAACACGCTGCCTCAGGACGTTCCACTTCTTCCCCCTGAAGAGACGCCACAGCGCCGACAGCCCATAGATCTTCATACAGTACAGCCTGGGAAGAAAACCACTCTTACTGCCCTTAGTCTCCTTCTGCTGCTACCACCAGGTTCTCCATAACCAGGATTCATATAGCAGTGTATGGAAAGGTGCGACGCTATTTAAGCGGGTTAATGTAGTGTTAAATAAACAACACTGAAACGACAGGGCAGGTTCCACACATCTCTGGGGAGGCCTGTTTAGCTAACCCCACACGCAAGGAGGTTTTTCGCAGAACAGATTCCTACCTCGCTCCGTACACATAAAAGCAGTAGATGTGGAAGGTCAGCAGGGCCACGATGTCGGACAGCACTGACAGGGCGAAAGTGAGCCCCAGGCAGGCCGTGAGGCCCAGGTACCACAGAATCATCTCGATGAAGGGTGACAGGAGGTGGATATAGCCTGAACGGGACAGACCAACGCGGCGGCGTTCAGTAACAGTAGGCCGGAGCCTTCGTGGGCCGGCTGCGATAGCGACAGCGTGGCCACATCACTTACTGATCCACAGGTGGATGTGGTAGAGGAAGAAGCGGCCCAGCACCTGGTCCAGAGCCCGGTTCATCTTTAGGCCTGCTGGTACTCCCATCAGCCACTGCAGGAGCTCCTGGAGCTCTTTGGCAACATGCTATGATACAGACAGAGAGAGTGGCCAAGATACAGGCCCCGGGAGGGAAAAAAAATCAGATCTTCAGACAGTTCGTTTCTACTGCTCCATCTATGAACTTTCTTTGCCTGGCCGATGCATCTGGAAGCATCAGAATAATCGCGAGTCGACGTGAAGTGAAAGTGCACTTACATCTGCCACTGGCACGAGAGCATTAGCCAGCCAGCCAATCCGGTTCTCTCTGTAGAGCCAGGAGACAAGCAGGAGACCAAGCGCAACATCCAATAGGAAGGACACGAAGATGTTCGCTTTTCTGCGAGAAAGAGCATCACTTTTCACAAAGCTACATGACTCAGCACCCCTGTCTCCCAGTTCTGTTTAGTCTACTATCAAGTATGATTCCAGTAAATTAAGTACAAATAAACCAGCATTAAATGCTTGAAGAGGGAGGATTGGTATGTCACATAATATGAACTTTTTAGGAGATCAGAGGAACAGGTCCTAGCGAATCAACAACCCATCACCCACCTCATGAACTCTGTGTGCCGCACAGCCCTCGATGGGGAACTGATGGTCTGAAGATGGTCCGTTCTGTAACTCAGCTGGACGCAAGTGGACAACTTACTGGACACGAAATGCACAGGCCACAAGTTCAAGATGCTATAGGGAGGAGAGAAAGAGAGAATACAATGAGTAACTACTCAATTTATGTATTCCCGTAAATAAAGGAAATACTTAGCAGCAATAGGACAGCTTCTGACCGAGGATGAGAGAGACAGCCTTGGATGTCCTCTTTATAAGAGAGCAAACAGACTAGCTGCTTGGCTGAAATAAACCAATGCAGCGGGATAAGGGATCCCTGAGGAGGGACGGGGATTCCCCTGAGCCAGGCGGGGCGACGGCAGCAGGGTGCGGGTTCGAGTCTGACCTGGCGTTCCGCAGCCGGTTCCAGAGCGACAGCATGCAGGTGAACAGAAGGCAGACAGGGACGGAAGCCTGCTTCAGGAGCTCCGCCACGATGCTGGCCTCCCGGCCGTCCGACTGCCAGTGCGTCAGCTTCAGGGGCCCGTCGTCGTACCGGTCCAGGTGGTACAGGGGTCGGCTCTGAGCCACGGTCCAGAAGAGCTCGCGCAGCTCCGAAGGTCCCGCCTGGGCGCCCGGCTCATGCCCGTCAGCGGCGTGCAGCTCTGCCAGCATGACCTTCCTCTGGTCATAGTGGATGAAGATCACCTCGTCTTCTGCGTCACAGTCAGCATCACCTGCAGCCTCTGGGGCAGGAGGCGTGTCTCTGCGCACCACCTGACAGCTGAAGCCCCGCCTCCCGACCTCCCTGCTCAGCTTCAGCCAGCGACCCCGGGGGAAGATGGCGCTCAGGTCCTCGAGGAAACTGTCCATGCCCTCCTGGCCATCCTTCGGCAGGCTCCAGGAACCCAGCACCGCCAGGTCCACCTGGGTCTGGCTTCGCAGCTCTCCCAGGTAGTTCTTCACTTGCGCCGGGATGAACGGGAAGTGTATGATGGCCAGGACCACGGCAGACTGCTGCCCCGGGAGCCAGCGGCCCACCAGGAGCCCGCTGTCTGCCAGGTTGCAGCACTGAGGGAAAAAGATCTTCAGGACCATGGCTCTCTGTGGCCAGTCACCAATGGCAGACCTGCATGGTGGGGAAAGCAAGTGCATTTTAATACAAGACAGACATAGGCCTCTTTGAAACAGCAACTAAATAAATATGCAAGAGCTGTGAACATTTGCATGTTTTACTCGTTGTGCAATTTCTCGCGCATATCTAAATATCATAACATACCTAACAGTAAGAGATGTTAATACCTGGTTACGAAACTGCTTAGCACGTGTACTGCATAGCACGTGTTCCCTTGGGAAGCAAACAGTATTGCGTGCATGCCAAAATGCGTTAACGCACTCTAGCTTAAAAGATAACTTCAGCTGGTAAGGAGCCCACCGACGGTCCCCCGGTTTCTATGACAACCGCACGCCACCGTGCCCTGATATCTTTACACGAGTAGAAGTTGAATTAAATAATGCATTAATACATTTTATGGAGATTAATTCATTAATTCCCCTCCTTACTGCATCGTACTGCAAAAGTAACTATGCAATTCAAAATAGAGATTAGCCAACTAGCTAGTTAGCCAAATTAGCTAGTAGAAGCGGCCCTTGTCGCAAACCGAGATATACCCCAACTACTTACAGCTCCAGCGTCTTGTTAATTACTTAATTAATGCGTACTTGGTTAACGGAGGCCGTGACACTTCGTCGAAGAGTTTCTGGACTAGTCTGACCAAGCCGCAAGGACGCTAGCTAACCTCTCGTCTGCAAACATATTTAACCGAACCGCACCCAAATTAAGAAACCAAAAAACAAGTACCCAGCTCATGGCGCAGCCTTCCACGTTCGCCGACCGCGTCAGTATGTCATATTTAATTATCCAGATTAAGATTGGGGCACGGCTACCCGCACAAGGTCCCAGTCGACAGCTACGCAACTCTTACGGAAATCCCGCAAGATTCTGCGAAATAAGCGTAGAGGCTGAACGACGAAAGAGGACGCGCTGATACGCAAAGCGTAAGAATACGTAAAGAGCGTAGCAAAGCCTCCCTGCTTCTCCTATAATACTGCTTTCTTACAAGTGGTGTTCTCGGTTAGTTACATTGGCACGTGGTTCACGGTCTGCACCAATTTTATTCAGCCATTCTGGTAAAATTGCTGCGCAACCCTGATATTAATACAGTCCCTAAATTATTAAACGTCCTGCATCTGTACTCTGTTGGACTATATTGTGTGTGACCTCTAAACACCTCAACCACAAAAATTCTAACTGGAATTATGCTCAGACATCTTGCACTGTGTTGCAGTTGTTTTCATGAACTGGTCACATCATTGGTGGTGTTCATGTCTACAGTATCCAGTTCACTGTGTTCAAAAGTTGTATGAGCACAAGGATATTTTTCAAACGTGCTGTATGCATCTTAAAGTCCCATACATGTACTCAGAATTTCTTTTATATTAATTTAATCTCAGGTGCTGTTAATATGCTCAGCACTCACCCTTTCCGTTGCTGACGGTGTTCCTAGGTAGTCTGTTGCTCCAGTGAAATGGACGACTGTCTCTACCAAATGACAAAGCACGAAAAAACGCGGGCTGGACCGAGAAGCACGCTGTGGACCCTGATAGGAACCCTCACTGCCCTCACGATAAAGAACAATCTGCTAGAGCAGCGGAGATTCCCTCCCCAATAGTCGTGTTTATCTAAAAGCACAACAGAAGGCATGCAGTGATGCAGTGCTCTGTGCTACAAAGGTGGAGTAGGCTGAACAAAGTGGAATTCCACACCAAGGACACAAAACAATGCGTGGTGACACTTTTCCAGAAAACGCTTTTCAAAAAAACCAAGAGATCTGTATTGTCAGCCCCTCAATTATCAGCCCACAATGTATACGACTGGGATTGAATCTCCCTGAGTTCCAGGAAGAGGGCCACCGGCATCATGAAGAGGGCCACCTGCATCATGAAGGACCCCACTCACCCAGCACACACACTGTGTCCCACTCCCCTCAGGCAGGAGGTTGAGGAGCATTAAGTGTAAAACCACCAGACTGAGAAACAGCTTCATTCCAGTAGCTGTAAGACTTTTGAACAGATAATAGACAAACACTTTACTTTATGGACGAATCACTACTGACACTTTACTGATACTGTCACTTTATTAATGCTAGCAATCTAGCCTTCATTTGCTGCTATAATTATAATTGCTGCTATAATTATAATTATAATTATATCTCTGCCATACTGATATTTAAGTTGGTGCACTTCTTTTTTTTTCTTTACAATTTTTTATTACGTTACTTTTACTTCTTTTACTTTTTTTTCTTATTTACTTTATTATTCATTATAGTTTATTATGTTTCTTTGTTTTATTGGGGTTTAACCGGGACCGTGTGTACGCAATTTCGTTCCACCTCATGCAAATGTGATGCAAATGACAATAAACCTTCCTTGACCTTGTCCTTGACCTTGATGGTGCTACATTTGCACATTACCTCAATGACATTTTACATACTAACATGTACACACTGGCTAGACAATATCCTTCACATTATTATTATTATTATTATTATTATTATTATTATTATTATTATTATTATTATTTATTCACTGCATACTTACTGGGTGCTGTTGTGGCCTCACACTGTCGGGCCCGCAGCGATGAAGGTTTAAATCTCTTTAATTTGTTCCAGTTGGGTTTAAGTTTTCTTTCTGTCACGTGGGTTTCCTCACGCAATCCAAAAACACAGTTAAAATAATTAACGTCTTGAAACTGTGCATAGTACATGACTTACTGTGTGAGCGTATGTGCCCTGTGATGGCCCCATCCGGGGTGCAGCCCTATGCTACCTAGGATGGGCTCGAGAACCCCAGCGAGCCTGATCAGAATCGATGGATGGACGCATACCAAAATGTGAGGCACGGCAATATAGATGTCGCCTGTTAAACTACATTTCCCGAAATGCACCACAAATGGCCATCAGTCACGGAAATGAGAACCGCATTCAACACATGCTTAGCAGTCAACACTTGTGTCGTGCTGCAATGTTAATAGCTAGGACGCATGCAAAAGATATAAAGCAATGAATGATAAAAACGAACGGAACCATTATGTCGAAGTTCCCACAAAGGATGACATTATATCGGGTTTTCAGGTCTCCTTCTTTGCGATGCGAAGCTTGGCTTTTTACCCATGGCATGTAAGTAGTGTTCTGCTGTCCGTCCAGCAAAATGACGTTAAAACCCGTTTTTTTCGGTATGGGTTCGGTAATGTGGCGCTCTGTTCCGTCTCCCCAGAGCCTTGAGATGAAACTGCAGGGTGACGGATCATCAGATATCCTCGTAGAAATTCTGAAACAGGTACCGAGGCTATCCTGTTGCCTGTCCACAATGTTACGCATTGTCTTGGAGATAATAAAACATGCATTGTCATACACAATGCACATTGAATAGGTTTTTTCTTTGTCGTTTCTTTCCGCAGACATGCTTTCATAAGTTATGCCGGAAAACACCCCCATCGGTTAAATACCGGAGACTGTTTCTCACAGAGCTGATTAAAAGGGTTAGAGAAAAGCTATATTTAAAAATTTCCTCTTTGTAAATATGATCTGTATTATGTGTGTCTTATCTAAATCTTTGTGCTTTATGTCTCCATAGCACGAAGCTGCAGGCTCAGAGCCGTTGGACGATCTGTACTGTGCGTTTGCTGATGTATTGGGTTCGGAGGATGAATCTGTGTGCTACAAAAGCTATTTTCTGGTACACGTGCCAAATAATTACTTCATTCTTTACAGCAGCCATAACAGGCTCGGTGTTTTAAGTGAACGCTGGGTGCTGTTTTCTTCTCTAGCCAGCAGGGGACGCCATCAGTCTTTCTGAAAGCGTGGCCGCCATCTCCGAAGGTACCACGGGCCTGGTCACGTGGGAAGCCGCTCTGTATCTAGCGGAGTGGGCTCTCGAGAACGCGCCGATCTTCAAGGATAGGTAATAGAAGTGGGAATGACACACGCCTTCTGTTGTTTGTTTTAAACGGACTCTGATGAATTTTTTCTTACTGCTATAGCATGTATTCGGTCTCACCTGCCCCTCACTCCCCATCCCTGACCCCCAGGGCTCTGCTGGAGCTGGGCAGCGGTGCAGGCCTGACCGGGGTCGTGGTGTGCCGCTCCTGCAGCCCTGCTCGCTACACGTTCAGCGACTGCCACCCCTGCGTGCTGCGCCGGCTGCGGGACAACGTGCAACAGAACGGCCTGGGGGCCCCAGGCGGCCCCCATGTGGCTGTGGAGGAGCTGGACTGGGCGGCAGTGACAGACGAGCGGCTGCAGGAGCTGCACGCTGACACGGTCATCGCTGCGGGTGCGAGGCACTCTGATGGGGGGAGGGGTTTCAGAAGGCCAGCCAAACCATTCTACCTATGAATAGCTGCAGGGTGCTGTGTGGCTTAGTGGGCCAGGATGCTGTGCCCATGAAGGTTGTTGGGTCAAATCCCAATGCTGAATTCACCCCCCCCCCCCAGAGCCGATGTAAGTAACAAGGACTGACTGGTTGCTCCTCTCGTTGTAGATGTGGTCTATGACCCTCACATCATCAGCAGTCTTGTGAAGCTGCTCCTCAGGCTTTTGCGGTGTCGGGTGCGAGCCCCCCCCGACATCTACATTGCCTCCACGGTCCGAAATCCCGATACGTACGACCGCTTCAAGAGCCAGCTGGGTGAGCTTCCGACGGAATCTGTCTGCCACCAGGAGCCTGCGACCGGGAGATTAATGCAGAAACTTTTCTCCCCCCTTGTAGACGGAGCGGGGATCCGGTACGAGGTGGTTTCTGGACCCAGTTCACAGCTTTTTCCATACAGCAGAACCTCACAGATAGAACTTATCAAGCTGTATTTATGAAGCCAAACGTATAATAAAATATTTATTTACATTTTATACATTCAAGTTTATTTCCTGTGGAATGCTGGTCTTCTACTGGGCTGGAGGTGGCCCCTTTCGCTGGCCCCCAGTGCTGGCTCCTGTCACTGCAAGTCTTTCTGATTATAACCCCTGTCTTAGGATGGGGGGGGGTCTTCAGCTGGCAAGGAGGGGAAGCACTGTCTGGTCCCAGCTCTCGTCCCACCGCTGCTGCCTGCTCTCCTGTAGATTTTTCCGGAACCGGGCCAACCGGCCCTGCACATTGGGGAGATCTGACAGCAGTGACTGGGGGGTAGAGAGTGTCTTGGGGTCAAACTCTGACACTAACATACAAATATCAGTATGATGTTGAGTCTACGCATCACTGAAATCCACAAACTCCATAAAGAGATACATTTCAAAGTCTGATAGCCTGTTTCCACCCAGAGAAAACACCATAATTAATAATTCTCGGCCTAGAAAAACACCCTCTCCCTTTGACTGATGGCCAAAAAAGCCAGCCGGATTCGCAAAAAGACCCAGTGAACATTCTGTCGCCGACTGTACCTTAATCTGCTGTGCCAGTTCCTCAGAGTCCTCGAACACGAGTCCGTTCTCGTCGTGTTTAACGAGCTCATGGAGGCTGTGAGAGGCAAACTGTGGTTATTCACCGGCAGTGGCAATCACAGTGACCCCCCCAAAACGAGGGTCAGCTCAGCCGAGAGGCTGCCACGCTGGCTGCAGTGCGGGGACCCACCACTGGAAGCGTACGGCGCAGACGGGGAGGCAGCAGCCGAACATGTCCACCACCTTCATGGGCAGGTCCAGGCCGCTGGAGGACGTGTGCAGGCAGACGCCCAGGTCAGCGGAACCTGAGAAAGCAGGTTGGTCTAGCTTTTTATCGGGTATCGACTCGTCGGGTCTGGAACCCGAGACCAAGGCGTTCCGTCCGGCAGGCGGAAAGTGCTTACCGAGGAGGACGGGGTAATCTTCCGCTTCCAGCCACGGCGTGCAAATCTGCACGTGTGCGAAGCTTAACTGCTCGATCAGCTTCCTGTAGTGCTCCTTCTGAGGGCCTTTCCCTGCGTGTGGACACCATGCTGTCAGGAACTCAGCCGCCATTTGCGGAGGTGATGTTACACGCATCTCTCAGGCATCTGTACACACCTACCTGTGATGACACAGACAAGGGGTGGCAGTGTGGCCCCACCCTTGATTGACGCCTCGTAATCTGTTCAACCAATCAGATCAAAAGTTTGAGTCATCTAATCAGAGTCTGTAAAAGCTGAGCTTCATTCACTAGACACGCAGTACGGCCATTTTGTCAGTTATTACCTTCCAGAGCTTTCAGCAGAACAGAGAAATCTTCATCCTCTGTAAATTGACACATTCGTGAGTTGTTAGCTGTTCAAAATGCACAGATACTAGCCTATTGTTGGACAATAATGTTGCATGAACAACAACCAAAACAGCAAAACAACCACTCATAGACAAAGGTAGATATTTCAGATACAGGAAGTAAAAATCCAGACCAAGATTTTGTTTCAATCAACCAGTTGAGTATAAAGAGTCAGTTACAGAGTACTCAACTGGTTGGTTGAAACAAAATCTTGGTCTGGATTTTTACTTTCTGAACCCGAAATATCCACCTCTGCTCGGAGCACCATCAAAGATCATACTTCCTCAAAGACCCCAGATACAGGCCCCCTCTAACCCCAAACCTCTCATTTAGGACCTTTAATCACTATGCATTGTTGAGCCTTGTGAGGTGGTACTGACCCGTCCAGCTGGTGCTACTCAGCAACAGGGCAGGCCGTCCGGCACAGCGGGTCACGCGGCCGGTGGTTTGGTTACGCTCCGTGAACGCGGTCCGCTCCACGCCGTCCCCGTCAGAACAGCCGCTACAGACAGACACACCATGAGTCTTCATGGGAGCAAAGGCGCCTTAATGAACGGTAACTTCTGCGATGACGGGAGACTCGCCAATATATCCTGAGCCTTCCAGTAAGTTCTTCACATCTAAGAGAAAACCACAACTGTGCAATACGGTGGCCTCTGGGGTAGAGCTTGATGTAATATACGTCAGACTTTTTTGATCTAGTTTCAATGTGGATGAAAGTTGTCTCTGGCACAGCAGCTAATGTTAAAACATATTACAGGAAATTAGCCTTGATTTTCCACTTGGCGGCAGTTTTTGGAAACCGGCAAAACCCCCAGATTGGAGGCAAATCTGCGTTTGCTCAATGCTGAGAAATCGGCGCTGGATCACTGTGTGTGAACTGTTCAAAAACATCACCCAACAGAGTCGCCGATGCGTCGCAGACGTCCGTCAGGTATCTAGCAGGCTAAATATCTCGAACCTGTTGGCGACTCCAAGTCCTGTACCTGCGAAAGGTGTTGCGACCGGCAATGAGCGCGGCGACGAGCCACGGCCAAGGAGGGCGCAAGACATGGGGGGAGGCGAAATCCGGAGGGGTTTAGAAAGTCCTACTGCATGTATACAAGACTTCGTTTGTGGCGCGTTTGTAAATATAGATCGTGTGTATTTGATTAAAGTGTTTTAGTTTGGAGTCAAGACAGACTCGTTGGGGATTCCTCCTGGCGAAAGATCTTGTGGTGCGTGATGCGACGCCCTATATGCACTTCAAGATCCTCAATTACAAGACGACAAGCTGCGTAGTGTGAACAGTACAGCGATCTGACGACTTTGGAAGTAGTGTAGCGTCAGCTTAGCATAAGGCCGCTGGCTGTAGATCACGGCAGACCCACCGGGGCTGGAAAGGGCTGTGGGCCTCCCTCATCTTCACAAACAGCCCGTGCTGCTCCTCCAGCGAGGCCTCCTGAAACATGGCGGGCGGCTTGTCATACAGCGTCGTAGCCCTGAGGGGAAAAAAAAAAACCCTACAGTGATCTTATTGCTTCGCAAACACGTTGCTCAGTTACCACTGTGACATCACCTGATTGAAACGTCTAAATAATTAATTTACGGAATGTAGCCACAAAGATTCTAAGATTAGTTTTTGACAGACAGACGGAGTGAATCATGAGGGTTTATCACACGTTCATTGTAGGCGCATCCAAGCCACAGTGCTGTCATGCGTCTGTACATCTGCACCAATCTTTGGCTGCTTACTTAATGCCCCAGTTCCTCTGCAGGTCATCCCTCATGGCGTTGGTGACGCAGAGATTGTCGCTCGACAGCCGCCCAAAGAACTTCTCGTACCTGTCGGCGAGAAAGCCGCGGTAGCCAGCGAGTCCCTTTCAAATCCGACCCCATCCCCGGCCGCAGCGACGGCACTCACCATCTGGCGACCCTGACGACGGGGTGGCCGTCCCCGTGGCCGAGCGCCATGATGGTGTAGCCGTAGTTGTGCCAGTCGATGATGAATCTGCTGCCCCTCAGGGAACAGACCAGCCAGCAGATGGCGATGCTGGGCAGGCCAGGTGGATTCTGGGAAGGGAAGGCCACAGCTGAGGTGAGATGCCAATGAGATCATGGAAATGACTTTAGCATCTTACAACAGTGCTTCTCAACCCAGTCTACAGGGACCCTGAACACAGCTGAACCAAACAGTCAGAAACACCAAACACCTGGAACAGGTGTGCTGGGCGCTGGGAGGGAGCAAAAATGTACACTGTCTGGAGATCTACTAGCACTGGGTTGAGAAACACAAACTTACACCTTCCAATAGGACACTGGCACAAGATGTGAAACCTAAAATCCGGAAAGTTGTGCTCTGTGGGTTAGGAGTGTATTATTTTAATTCCTTCCATTTATAGCAGCTTGATGAGAAGGGAAGACGCACCTGCAGGAGCACATGCGAGTGGGCGCCAGTCTTCAGCAGCACAAACAGCAGCTGCATCGACTGCTGCATCACCTTGGTAACATACTGCAGGAGTTTGGGGCCAACTGCAATATCACAGCACATTCAGTGAGACCTGCTACCAGAGGGCTTCAATCCATGCATGAAGACTAAACTGGAACAGAGGATTAGCATTACGGGAAACTTAGTTTAATGCATTTTTCATTCAATGTTAATTTAAAAGTTATTAAGAGAAGAGTGACAAAGCGGTTAACTTTTTGATCAGGCAATACACATGGGCATAAATTACGGGGGGGATGAGCGGGTTGTAGCCCCCCCCCAAAAGAAATCAAAACCAGCTAATACCTCCCCCTCCCCCATGTTCCAGCCAAAGTTACGCCCTTGGATATACATACAACAAGCTGTACTAAAAGCCCATCTAAGATTTATGTTAAATAGACCACTGCACCTGCAAGCCCTCTCATTTCGGAAATGGGAACAATCTGTATTTTCTTGTTTTCTGCGATGTCTCGGTGAGGTTTGGTTCCTGAAAGTAAAACACCTTCAATTAAGCTCATCATCGTTCAAGTTTTATTGTCACGGGGTGTTCGAAGGAGCACAGTTTAATTCTTATGGCAAGTTGCAGGGGACGTGACAGACCGTGCGATGGGGCGAAGAGCAATAAGACAAAAAAAGGTAAGAGTGGAATATAGGAATAAGTGTATAAATTAGTAATAAATACTACTACTGGGGATAAGGGTGTGGAAATAATCACAGAAGTAGTTTTCCATGCAAAGTGGTTACTTCATTCAATCAACACAAACAGACCTAATCATTCTGGTTAACAAGACAAAGAATAAGCAGGCATCGATACAGCTGTGACATTAAGTCGCCTGTTTAAATGAGCGCGTGTCAGCAGATCCAGCACTGTTACGGAGACCGTTTACCGAGGTAGCCGACGAACGACACGGTGTAGCCGTGCCTGGCCAGGGACGCGGCGTGGTACTGCATCCGCGGACTGCGCCCGATATCCCCCAGCACCAGGACGCACACGCAGCGCCCGGGTCGGCCGGCCAGCCAGAGAAGCAGCGCACATGAGAGGGAAGCGATCGCGACGGACAAGCACACCGAGCAAAGCCCGGCGAGCCATAACGCCGATACGCAGCCCACAACCACAACTAGGACGGCTAACAGCGGCGCCATCACTGTTTCATCACGTGATCGAGAGGTGCGCTTCTTAAAGTCGCAATACACATTTATACTCCGGACAGTCAGATCATTCTCAACTACGCCTTTATTTCCTAAGAGTTTAACGAAAGGCCTTTTCTCGACACTTTTATAGAGTGTCCATGATTTGAGTATGAGTATGAAATGGATTGTACACCATTTTCGATCTATTTTACAATTGTAATCCAACTACAAAATGTTCAGAGGTGGAAATTTCAGGTCCAGAAAGTACAAATCCAGACCGTGATTTAGTTTCAACCAACCAGTTGCGCATATA
>JAODLC010000004.1:249045-268267 GCA_026781145.1 Hippopotamyrus pictus
ACAGGGAGCCCCTGTGAGTGCACGTGGACTGGGGGGGGGGGGTGTGGGAGGGTACAATGTTCTGTTTTTTTTTAAGCCAGGGACTTGTGCACCCGTGTGTTTTGGCCCACGCAGGATAGCATGATCATGGAGTTCAGGCTGTGCGTCCTGCTCCTGGCGCTAGCCGCAGTGGCCGTCACGGGCCAGAGGAGGCGCCCCAACACGGACGAGTGGAACTACCGCGACGGCTGTGAGTCCCTCAGCCCCGATGGGCACCATTAGCGCTACCAGGCCCCGACCTTCAGGGCGCGCTCTTCCACAATACTATCTGTAGGATAATGAAATATACATTCATTAATTTTTATTCTGTTGCAAGGTTTTATCATTCTCTTAAGACCTTACAAAGTGTCGGTCTTGAAAAAAAAAAAAACCCAATCTAGGTTCTGTGTTACTGCTTTAATAGTCATTACTTGCATTTGGCTTTAATATTCAGCAAAGACCTTTAAACACAAGTTAGTACGAGTCACATAAATGCCAACCTTGTGCTTATTATGGGTTTAGGAGAGTCCTAATTTGGTGTTTGTGTTAGATTATAGTGGAGAGCTCTGTTATTACAGATTGGTGTACAGAAATGTTTAGCTGTTTGCTGATTGGATAACAAAAGTGAACTTAAACCAATAAAATCTGAGAATGTAAGGTGGGTGTGGCACCAAGGCTCTCGCGTCCCCCTCCCCATTTTCAAAGTCTCGGGCCGTCTGCTTCTCCAGCTGAAAAAGTGAACATGCGAGGGGTAGCCAACCTCACCCAGATCCTGGACAACTGGAGGTTCGACATCCTGGCCCAGATGCAGAGCATGATGCAGAACGACATGCAGGGTCTGCTTCCCGATTATACCAGGTCAGTTGTGTGGATTAGAGCCAACAAGCAAAGACTGATTTTACTGTTGAAAATGCACCTGTAATGGATTATCCCTTTATAGAATTTTTACATGTAATTGCTGATTGGTTGTTTTTATTGAAAATGAGATTTTTTCCCCATTTACATAGATGCCTTAGCCCCTCCCCTCCACAAAATCTGGCCTGCTCTTGTGACTTGAACTGGAAAATTCTAGTCATAAATCCACATCTTTAACCGCGGTACTACACGCTGCTCGGGATAGCTATAAACAAAGGAAGGGAGAATTATGGGTAGGACAGAGGTTTTCCATCTATAATCTCCGGGGTAACCAGAACCAGCCCTAAAATAGAATGTCTTTTTATGAAAAGTGGAAGAAAAACAGAAAGCCTCTGAAGTCGTCCCCGTTTTTATGGTTTTGAAGCCGTTTGTCCCATTATCCTCGGAGCAGCGGGCTTGAATCCTAAATACCTCTGGATCAGACACATGAGAGGTCTCTCTTCTTCCGTGTCTGCTCAGGATCCAGCCTTTGTCGGAAGCCTTAGACGACCTCTTCAAAGAGTTCAACGCCCTGAAGACGCATTTGGGCGATCTTAGCGAGAAGGTGGTGTCCATCGAGGCCTTCATTGATGATGTGAAAGCCGGAAAATTACCAAACACTGCGCCTGCTGGTCCCGCCAGTCCTGCCGGTCCCGCCAGTCCCGCCGGTCCCGCCAAGAAGAAAATCATCAGGAAGAAGGTCCCAGCTCCCGCCCCCGCTCCCTGAACACCACCCCTCTGTTCACCCATCCCCTAGACCCTCCCTTTTCAGTGCTGGCACACCTTTTGTACCTCCCCACAGCTGATATGATTGGTTCATATGGCTGCTCATTAGCATATTTAATACACCTGTCTCCCTAATGCGCGTTCCTGCCACACCATGAACGAATCTCTCATGTGAAGAGCTGACAAAAGCTTAGCCATGTAAAGCAGGCGTCGGTGTCCTTGAGGAATCAGACAGAGTAGGGTTAGGAACTAGTGTACGGGCTTCAAACGCTTACGCAGACACAGGACCGCAGTGGGCTGGATCCAAGGAGGAGTTCTGACAAGTCGAGACACGTATCTGCAGGCTGTTATAACCATCTTTTTTTTCCTCATGCCTCGCACTAAGAGAAACGTCCTCAAACTGTCGTTGTCTATGAACTCACTGATGCTGTGGATATAATATATAAATACTCTTTGAGACACGCAATGGCATTCCTATCTATGCAGTGAATAAATGTCATTATTTTGCATGCCCTCAGTGTTTGATTTACAAATGTTAGGCACAACATTCAAAATGTTTACATGAATTATATAATGGAACAGAACATGTGCTGAGATACAAGCTATGAAATGCGTGTCAGCAGCTGTACCACCTGCAGCTAAGATTAGGTAATCCACTTGCAGCTAAGGTGGTGTGAGCCTGCCCAGTTCTTGAATGGGCAACCAACTAGAAAAGCTGGGGTGCTGCTGTGGCCAGCAGGGGGAGCCCATCCTGTGGTCTGTGTGGATCCCAGTGCTGCAGTGTGGGGACAGGGACACTGCTGTAAAAATGGTGCTATCCTTCAGATTAGATGTAAAGCTGAGGTCCTGAATCTCCGAGTCCATAAAACATCCCTGGGCATCTTTCAAAAGAGTAGGAGGCTGCCAATCACTGCCTTTCCTAGCTCACTGGTAGCCAAGAAAGTAACCAATGAAATGTGAGCTTGTCCAGTCCATGATTGGTAACATACAGTGACCCCGCCCCCTATGGGACTTGCAGCCTTACTCGTTGACTCAAGTCATCATTAAATATGATGATCATATCTGCCATGAACGCTAACACCTTGTAGCCGAAAGTCACCCAGTTGTTCCTCTTCAAATGGAAGGCTCGTCCACATACATTTCCAGTCAGGGTTCTGCTGTTAAAATTAAGAGGATACTTTTTTCCTAACCATTTGGGTTCTTTTTCCATCTCCAAGAATCTGAAGGGTAACTCTGATGAGAAGAATTTTCTGAGGTGGGTGTGGCCAGCAAGTGGGTGTGGCCAAACCTCATGCAGACCCCACAGCAGATCTTTCCTTAGCTCTGGCTTCAGCCTGTCCTTTCAATGATGTAGGGAGCGCGGCCAGTCATCTCACTGAGAGGACAGAGCATGAAGTCCTCACCTACCAAATGTACACAGGCAGCACCAGGCCGGTCCACAACCTTTATTAGCTAGAAAACCAACATTGTATGAGGGTTTATAACTGAAAGAGGGTTTAGGTAAAAGTGCTGGCTATATTATTACATCCAGACAATGCACTCCACTGAAAATCATATCTACTCTTTTAAGTTTTCTGGAACATGGATGTTTGTGATACAGAAGTCATTAACATCAATCTTATTAAGCCCAATTCTGCACAATACACATCTATTCACATCTTTTCTTAAAAAAGGTCAGATGAACAGAAATTCAGGCTTGAGATCTCTACTGCTGGGCAAAACATCCCGCAGTTCTCTCTGTGTCCAGCAGGGGGAAACATGAGATTGAGCCAAATACACTGTTTTGCATGGAGGAGAGTCCTACAGAGAAAATAAATTCAGAGCCTTTCAAGTGGAGTGTGGCCAGATCAAACGGTAACAGTCAAGAGGAGGACGAGCGGGAGGGCGAAACGTGCCGCTCAGCCATAGCTCCCGGCACCGCACTGGAGGATTCTGGGCATTGTTTGCGTCGCTGCGCATCGTTACTGTGTGGAAACAAGTTGATCTCCATGACCAATGCATGGCACCATGTCGACTCGCTTTGTATGTTTTGAGAAGTGTCAACTTGAACCAGTTCATATTTGGTCCCAAAGCAATCCGTCCATCTCCCAGCTTCGTAGGGCGGCCTGGAACCCATCCCAGGCAGCATGGGGCGAAGGCAGTGGTACACCCTGGATGGGATGCCAATCCACCACAGGGCACATAAGCACACACAGCACAAGCCAATTAGTTATGCTAATTAACATAATTCAAATCGATTAATGTTTATATAGTGCCTTTCACGTGACAGTCATCCAAAGACACTTAACCATTACTGCAGTGTTTATACAAAATAGTGCATGCAACAGAAAAAAAGAAAAGAAAAAAACAGGTAATAGGAACCAAAAACTCCCAAATAGGGAAATAAACCTCTGGTGGTCCAAGGCCAACTGGGTGCCCCCACAGGCATGCTAAGATTGTAGTATACAATGAGAATGAGGCTGCCTTAATAAAATAAACTGTATTTAATAGACTGTGGTGACTGCCAGGGTCCATCAGTGAACCAGCTCTCCAAGCAAGTCGCAAGCCATGCCCATGATGTCACAGTTTGTTATCCACATCTATGATGTCACAGTTCACACCCATGATGTCACAGTTTGTTATCCACATCCATGATGTCACAGTTTGTTATCCACATCCATGATGTCACAGTTTGTAAGCCATATCCACAATGTCACACCTCCAAGGGACTTTAGCCATATCTCTGGACCATGGATGGGTACCCAAGGGAAACTCGCACCAGACAGACAGAACATGCTAACGCCATGGAAGTGGGATTCAAACCCCCAACCCAGGAGGTGCGAGCAGCTGTTCCGCCCGTATCACAGGCATACACACAGCGACTCACAAGCCCACCCTTGACCTGTTCCTGTGTGACCCAACCTGGAATTAAAATAACATGTTTTAAAAATAATACCATGCTGTAGAGATCACAGAGGCTTCGCGTGGTTTGGGGCACAGTTCCCATTAGGGACCATCCCCAGCTGAGTCCCTACAGTCTCACATATCTGAAGTAAAGGAAAGATTTCCTTTGGCCGATTATCTCTCTCTTGGAAAGATATCCTTCAGGTGACCTGCTCAGGGCTGGCGATTTCCGCTATTCCCAGCTTGACCCTTTGGCTCACAGCTTGGACTCCTGGAGGTAGCTAATAAACACCTCCTTCCATTACCTGAAGATGCCTACGGCACTGGGACGGTGTCAGAGCTGCGTTTGTGAATCATCAGCGCATTTCCTTAGGCTGCCTGTGTTCTCACGTCAGACCCACGTTTACACAAACGCGGAGACAACTATCTTTCAAATGTTGAGAACACACAGAGACACACGCCCAGGGGATTACCGTACTTACGCTCCAGTGTTGTCGCATGTCACTGTTGAATCTTCCCCACAGATGAATCTCTGCATCCAGCTCAAAGCCTTGTGAAGCCATGGAGCTAAATCAATACTGCAGTTATAAACGCAGACACACGTTCATCGCAGTACCCCCCCCCCCCCACCGGCATACAAACTACAAAGGACGTCCTGGCCTTTCTCAACTTCACGGCAAAATCCCGGGCGGCGATTTATGTTGACGGTTGCTTGTGATGTACAGACAGCAATGCGGCCCACAACAGCGTATTAAGAGCTTAATGACACATTCAGTCCCGTTTCCACGACAGAGCCCCCGCCATGCACTGTTTGCTGAGCGACTACTGATGCATCTATCAGGGCGTCCATAAACGTCATCTGCGGCAAACCAGCGGCAGACTTCATAAGCATGCGCGCGAAAGCTGGACGTCAAACACCTGGGGACCATCCGCGGGAACTGTCGAAAACCCTGCCGGCATCTGACAGCACAGGAAAAGCAGGACGTTTATCCAGGACCAACAGAAATAGCAATAAATTACACCTTCTGGTGGATTCCTCTGGTGGATGTTTAAATGTCGAATGTCTCCAGATTTAACCATCTTAGATTCATTAAAGTTGAGCTGTTATTAATACGACTGCTGTATGGGACCACGCCCCCCCCTGCCCCCACAAGGCCTCGAACCTGTAATCTCCCTGTCACGAGTCATTATATTAATCGTATGAGGATGGTGTTGCTATTGGTGATGTATGAATCTGGGCGCCACTGCACTTTCACCCGCCGGACGTAATGAATGAACCTGAATTAAACACGGAGAGCTGAAACGATTCTGTTACCGCCAAGGCGCGTTACCACCGCGCCGCACGCTTCCTGACAGCCCCATTATCGCGGGATCGTCCGGAGATGTGGCCGTCGCCAAATACGGCGATGCTGGGCTGATCAGATTGGCTCATCCCTACTCCGTGCGTCTGGCTGCCCCGAGTTTCTCATTAATGTGCTGGCAGCGTTAATGCACAGTATCACATTCTCCAAAGGATCTTTTAGCTATAACATTATCCACTGTCTGGCTACAGTGCAGCCCTTGCGGGCAAATCCTTCCCTCCAATGCACCTTTAAGTCGGCCTTTGCAGCAGGGATATGGGGAATGGTGCATTAAAAAAAATGGGCAATCATATTAAGAGAGGTGCTTTATATTGAGCTTAATCTGAGTGTCATGTTTAAACCGGCAATCATTTTACTCTTTTATTTAATGCAACTTATGATAGGGAGAAGGAGGAGGTGACAGTGCATTGCCTCACCCACCACCTGACAAACCACCTCAGGGATGAGAACCTGAGTGCAGCCGTGTGGCGGGTGATACCTCAGCACCACATGGACCAGTGTGAGGTTTTTTTTCTAGTGGCTGGAGTGCCAATCCTGCCACCAATCCCCACGTTATTGGGGATTAGAAGAACCTCCTTTTGGGGCTGGATGTAGATTAACGTCATACCCAGAACGAAGCAACTGCAAGTTAAGGGCCTTGCTCAAGGGCCCAACAGAGTAGAATCACTCCAGGCATCCACAGGGTTTGAACCAGCAACCTCCCAGTAGCTGGCACAGATCCTTAGCCTCAGAGCCACCACTCTGTCCAACAGTGGTCACAGTGCTTTTGTTCTTTTTTTCTTAATGCGGGTAGCATGGGATTTGAACTCACATCCTTTGTGCTACAATGCACTACTTGCTGAGCTACAGGTGCATGCATGTAAGAATTTGTTTTTGTTTATTTTCATATAAGAAATATTCAAGAAGGGATGAAAGGTGTGAATTATCACACCCCGACCCCCCCCCCCCCCCACCCCACCATGCCAGGCACCCTGTGGTTCCCGGGGAAGCCTCAGACTCTCCATGACCTGAAGCCTGGCAAGCAGTTCGGGAAGATGGTCGAATGAAGAGGATTGTCTCCCAGCACAGCAGCACCGCCCCCCCCCCCCTGAATTCTGGGAGAGAGACTGCTGCTGAGCTTCATTAGACTGTCCGACAGATGGCCGACAACAGGTGCATGCGAGACGTGGGCCCTGGGTGGTGGCCGTTTGAAACGACACACTTCAGAGCTGGATCTCCCGCTTTGATCAGCTCCAGGCAGAAGGCATCTCCAGGTGTGGACTCTGGCAGAAAAGTCCAGAACCTGGAATTCTCAGAGTCTGCTCTATACCGCCCCCTTTGGTAGATGCATTAACCCACGGGTGTTCATTTAATTCCCTTATTCTCTGAGGGCTAAATTTCATCAAGAACACCGAGCCAGGCTCCACTGTGTCCAACAATGCCGACCAGGGGTTGGGGGGGGGGGGTGATCAGTCATGCAGTCTGGATTCGATTGCGGAAGGGACCCCTAGCAATGGCGCACTTCAGCGACTAGGATGTTTAATACTCAGATAAAAGTGTTGATGCAGCAGTAAAAACAGACATTTTTAACAGGCCGGTGTAAATCAGTCATCTCTCAGCAGTACTGGGGCTCGTAAACATCAAGAAAGCAGGTGACGTGTGCGAGAAGGAGCGAGGTGAGAGAGGACGCGGAACAATCCGGAAATCAGGGAGAATGAGAGGTATTTAAGCCACGCTGGAATTCACTCTCTTCCCGTCAGATATGTCAGAGACACGTCTGTCCGTGTGATTAGATACATATAAAGATCAGAACTGCAAAGGTCTTTAATATACTCTGATTCAGCAAAAAAAAATCATTTGTGATAACTGATATTTAATTCTATAAGAAAACAATTACCATTGATAACAGCTTTTTTTTTTTTTTTTTTTTTTTTTTTTTAACAAAAATTGTCATCTGAGAAATTATGTACAGTTTTGATATAAGTACATCTACATGCATGTGTGCCCAGACGTACATCTATATACTACATACACTGTACTGAACAGCTGTGGAAAATTTCTAAGACAGCAGGAGACACTGGCAATGACCAAAAGCAGCCAGGTAGAGCACAGAAGCAAATTTCTAATGCCAGCGATGGCCATCAACTCAACAGCGCCTCATAAATCGGAGGATGACCTCAAGTGACCTTCAAAAGGAATAGGAAACATTAAGTGGTATGAAGTTTCCTGCTAGAACAATTCATAACAGGCTCCTAGAAGCAGGATTGAAGACCAATAAAGCAAGGAAATGCCCTTCATGAGAAGCAGGGAATAACCAGGCCGGAGTTTGCAAAACAATCTATATTTTACAAAGACGCATACCCATAAACTGAGAAATGAATGAAACTGAAAATTTCACTGTGGTCTCTTAATTTCTTTCCAGAGCTGTATAGTACTACTCTACACACTGTGCATGCCTGTATCTTTGTACCTGGTCATGTTACTCTGCTGGCATTTCCCAGACTGCGTAATAGACTTTGATCAGGGGTGGGTCAAAGGTCTCTGACATGGGGGCCATCGTGCCAACAGTATATCACCAAATTAAATATAGACCCCCAGCGTCTTAACAGCAATCCCAGCGCATCACCGGAAACGTTCAGAGGAGGAAATGTCGATCCGTGGATCGATTGCACTCACGTTCACCAGCCACCTGGAAACCGCCCCTCTTTGATTTCAATTCCCACCAAAAACTCAATTCCCACCAGTCTTTCTGGCACAGGACCAATTGCCATCCCCCTGGGTCCAATCCATCCTCCCGCCCCAAAGGTGACCTTTCCCTTTTGACACACTGGACCGGAATGAACCAGTTTATCCTGCATCGCTATGTTTGCATTTAAGTAGCATCTCGTGAGGACAAGAAGACACATTGACCACATGGTATTACACTAATGAGAGGACCTTTTAATTAATATACATACATGTCAGTGAAGACCTGGGAGTACAGAGAGGAAGACACAGGTAACTGTGAAATGAAATCGGGCTCACGCTGTCTCATGCTGTTAATTTCATACCACCCAGTGGCTGGTAAAGCACAGTGGGCTCTCTCTTCTCAGTCAGTCTGTAGTTAAGGGGAGCTGCTGGTTAACTCTCACGGTGCTTCTCTGCGTCTTACAATACATTACACAAGCTGCTCACTGGAACTGCTGTTATCCTTTCCTGCCGATTATAATTCCTTTACCAATGATAGGCTTTTATCTCCTTATTAAATTCATTTATATACTGCAAATGGCGTTTTTCCTGAATGAGCAGGAGGCAAAAGGAAAACGCTTAACTTACTGGTTGCGTGTGTGTTGATGGTCTTAATGCACCGATGAGGCTTAATGCACTGATCATTTGTTCTGACCTTTGTAAAAATTTGTGAATATGAATGCAAATTTAGTTATGTAGTTGGGGGGGGGGTCACGGCTGAAACTTCCTTTTCCGGAACACTTTACTTGATGACGATCACAAGGTGAAATAATAAAAAAAAAAACTCAAAGACCAGGAAGAGACCTGTAAGAGCAGAATGTAAAATGCTGAATACAGCTGGCAGAGCACTGCAATCAGGGCTAAAATTTCCCCGTAAAAACTGAAATGGCAGAAGCGTGAGTGATTCTGCCTTTTATACTCAGTCTGAAGCGCACCGACAGAGCTTGCCACTACCTGACACACTCAGCACAGACACACAACCTTTTCAGCCTCGGATGGTCATTATTAAGTGGATTCCTTTCTGCGGTGCATCTTTCTATTGAGAAAGTTCCCAGGAGAGAGGCATGGACCAATCAGAGTCTCTCAGCACGGATGATGCAAAATTCTACAGTGTGGAGCAGCACGGGGAGCACTGCTGGTACCCTGGTACCGGCCCGAAAACATGCCGTTTTTCAGCATCCGAGAGGCTTTTGCACAAACTCCAGTTCGTCCAAACCATTTCTACTGACACCCCGGAGATTAGATTGGCTGCTCGTTTGGGCATGAGCTCGTTTTTGAGGAGCTCAGCTGGATCTAGACAATCTTTGTGGTGTTTCACTTTTTCCCCACTCAAAGCGTCAGAGACCTTCTCAGAATAAGATGAAGATCTTTTCTAGATCCCCGTCAATCATGGGTGTCAATCTAAAAGCTCAATTATTTCTCGTTTGATGCTTTAATAAGCCATCGTAAATTCTGATTTAATTGATTTTATACTCTTTACTTCTCCATTAGCAATCGTAGTTATTAAAATCAGCCAACAATGTGAAGCCAGTGTTTCTCCTGAACCATGAAAACACATCTCCGAGTGGCATCAATCTCCCAGGGCAGCTCTCTCCTAATGCATATTTTGGCTCGGAAAGGTACCCCCCCGCCACCCCCGAGTGGCTTAAATAGTTTAACACGTGTTTGTGGAGCAAAAATCAAAACAAGCTGACAAACGGGCATCGCTTCCCCTTCAAACTAACTGTAAAAGTGTTTTTAGCTTGAAAACTACATAAATAAAAAAGGCATAAATAAAAATATATACATTAACCAATTCAATGCGTGGACCTGCTTCAGTGTTTATTCATTTAAAGTCATGTAAGATAATAATGAAGATATGAAGCTTCAAAGATTGTAGTGGGCGGGGCTGTATGGTCAAATAACCCAATGCAGACTGATGAATTAACTAATAGATTAGCAATTAAACCAATCAATGGCCATCAGAGCATAAGAATCCCACCCACACTGGTTTTTGGAAAATGCAGAGGTGATGTCATTCCTTTAATATTGAACTGGCCAAAACCATATAACAAACCCCCTTGACAATGATGATCCTTTAGGACACTGTTTGTCAACCTGGTCCTCAGGGACCCCCAGGCGGTCCACGTTTTTGCTCACTCCCAAATCCCTGCCAAACGGTCCACATTTTGGCGGGGAGGTCCCTACCAGGAGCTGGGAGGGAGCAAAAACGTGGACTGCCTACAGTGTTGGGGAAGTTATTCATAAAAGACAAGTTCCAGACCAAGGGCTTGTTTCAACCAACCAGTTGAGTACTCTGTGACTGACTCTTTACACCCAACCGATTGGTTGAAACAAAACCTTGGTCTGGATTTGTACTTTCTGGACCTGAAGTGGATTAATTTTGTGAGAAACTTCCCCAACACTGACTGCCTAGGGGATTGGTTTGAGAGACACTCATTTAGGGGCTAATGCCTCTTTTAGTAGCTTGTTCGCGGCTCATTCCCATGTTACCAGTGATGCTAAGCTAACAGAAGGCCTGGTCCCCCTCACTGTGCACATCTGGCGCTGCCCACCAGATTACAAATCAAAGGAAGAATAAAACGAGAGCTGCACCGCCCCCCCAACGCCAGAGTCAGCTCTACGCTACACCGCCGAATGACACCCATCCATTGGGTTCTGGACTGAGGTGGCAGTTAGTGGAGTGTGCACTTTCTCCAGAGCATCTTGGGGTCACTTCCGTTTGATTGGTGTTCTCGACAATGGGTCATTGAATTCCCCAAGATAACCGTAGTAACAGCCCTCAAAGGCAAGGGCCCTTTCAGGACAATGGCCTGCGACAGTAGAAGCAAGATAAAATTAAATGTAATTTATGCACAGCTCCCATCCAGTGTAATAGCGCATGGTGCCTTAAAGTGCCATCAATCATTCCTATACCAAATGTTTAAAAAGACATTTAGCTTATAAATGTGGTTACATCTAAGTTCTGATTTTATATCGTTGCTTGTACCTCAAAGGAAACCTATAAGCAAGCACTCTTGATGTATTTACATTTTTATTCTTTGTGTAATCAGCCCTGAGTCATTCAGGAAATCAATCAGTCAGTCAAATTGATCGATCACTGTATACCACATACAAAAGTGAAGAAGCAGATTTTGATGACTCACGCCTGGAGTGACAGTGACGTGAGAGCAGGGACTTGCTGCTAGTAATTAATCTTATCTTCTGGTGTGCGTGTGTAAATCAGGCATTAATTAAAATGTGTTCTAGGGCCACACTCCAGCAATTGAATAATTAATAAATGTATTTGCAATTGACTATTTACAATTAGAATTAATTTACAATTAACAAAACGTTTGAAATACATGATTAAGTTACATGTGTTCATATAGACTTAGAGAGGTAAGGAGCATGCACTGATTACATCGCGTTGCCTCACCCACCACCTGACAAACCACCTCAGGGATGAGAACCTGAGTGCAGCCATGAGGCGGGTGATACCTCAGCACCACACTCCTCCGAATGGACCAGTGTGAGGTTTTTTCCCCAGTGGCTGGAGTGCCAATCCCGTCACCAACCCAAAATTATTTCCTGTAAGCTGGAGGACCTCCTTATAGGGCTGGATGTAGATTAACGTCATACCCAGGATGAAGCAATTGCAGGTTAAGAGCCTTGCTCAAGGGCCCGACGGAGTAGAATCACTCTGGGCATTCATGGGATTTGAAACAGCAACCTTCCAGTTACATGATATAGTTGTAATATTAATATAATGATGGTCATTAGTAATATGTGGCTTAGTGAGTTAGGCCTCTGCGCCTGTGATTGGAAGATCGCTGGTTTGAATCCTGAAACCACATCACCTTGGGTATCCTGACCACATCACCTTGGGTATCCTGACCACATCACCTTGGGTATCCTGACCACATCACCTTGTGCAAGAGCCCTGGGAAATGGTCTGGGAGTGCTGGATGAGCTTCTTCTTTGTCTCCTCCAATCGCTCTAGCAGGCTGCCTGAACCTGTCAATCAAGGCCTGGATGAATAGCTGATTGGCCAGATCACTTGGGGATCATCACTGAGAGGAGCCACTGGAGCAGAACATAAATAGCTCCGTTTTTTTTCAATCCCCCGACTCTTCCGCCAGCCTAAGTACCCCACCCGAGGGTATTAGGGGCTCGTGGGCGGCCTTTTGTCAGTGTCACTCAAAATCCCCCAGCAAACAGGAGACTGAACGCTACGATGATTTCACTCCTCAATGCTCCAACAAACAGGATGTGTTTGGACATAATTGACTGCTGAAGCAACTCAACTGAGCTAACTGTTACGCTAATTAATCCAATGTAGTGCTCAGGATGCTATTGGTTCAGAGAGTGCTGAAGGACCAAGGTCAGACTACGCTGCAGCAACATACGACTACATTCATGTATGTAACAAGAGAAACTCAGATTAATTAAGCATCCCAGGAAACAATGAAAACCTTAAGATTTGTCCTGTGTTAATGGAGCCACGTAACTGGACTGTTCTATCTCGCTGCCACTGCTGCCCTTTCTGCCTCGGATAATTACAGAAAACGTATAATTAGCCCCTGGAATCAGCCTTAAACGCCGGTGCTTTGTCTAAGGCGGCGGGGCGCGGCCTCTCGTGTCGGCACCTCCTGCAGTGCCGGTAGCTTCCTGCTAAGGATGCGATGGGATGCTTCATCCCGCAATCGCGGGAATGGAAAAGGTGCGGCAAAACATGCAATTAACAACAAGTTAACAAGTTAGGGTTTGGGTTTGGGTTTGGGTTTGGGTTAGGGTTAGGGTTAGGGTAACCCTTAGGCTCATCCTAACCCTTACCTTGCCCCATGATCACGGGGAAGGATAAGGCATGCCAAAACACACAGATAACGGCTAATCGGCGAGTTCAGGAGCGGCTGCTTAGCTGGAGGGGCAGGAGGTGGTGTTAACGCGGCACTGTAGACGTGGCCTGTAGGCCGACCTCAGACCTCCAGGTTAATAAGTTATTCCCAGATTGCTGAGTGTCTGTGAGTGACAGGCTCTGTCTGAAGGGGTAAACCTTTGAGAGCACGGGATAGTAATTTACTGTCTTAGTAATATTGAAATTGCCTCACTGAGGTCATTATTCTGAGGGTGAAAGATAAGCTGCAGCTGTGTGTGAAGGCTCACGACTTTAACAAGTCATAGTTATTTCAGGTTATTTTTAAGCGAAAGATCACACTAAATGCTTTCCTATTTCTACAAATAAATTCATTTCCTATTTCTAGAAATAAATTCAAATGAGACTCGAGAGAGCCAGGCCCTGGGACCCTAGAGAGGCAGTCCCTGACATCCAAGAGAGAGGTAGGCCCTGGGACCCAAGTGAGGCAGGGCACGAGACCCGAGAGAGGCAGGCCCTAAGATTCAAGCGAGGCAGGTCCTGGGACACTAGAGGCAGGCCTTGAGAACCAAAAGAGAGGCGGCCCTGGGACCCAAGAGAGGCAGGCCTTGAGACCTGAGAGAGGCAGGCCCTGGGACCCAAGTGAGGCA
This sequence comes from Hippopotamyrus pictus, assembly GCA_026781145.1. Classification (NCBI taxonomy): domain Eukaryota; kingdom Metazoa; phylum Chordata; class Actinopteri; order Osteoglossiformes; family Mormyridae; genus Hippopotamyrus; species Hippopotamyrus pictus. The sequence goes on from JAODLC010000004.1 coordinate 263,139, forward strand.
GGGCACAAGACCCGAGAGAGGCAAGCCCTGAGATTCAAGCGAGGCAGGTCCTGGGACACTAGAGAGGCAGGCCTTGAGACCTGAGAGAGGCAGGCCCTGGGACCCCAAGGAAAGCCTCCAACTCCTGAACTGGCCAAGGTGAAGCTCAAATGTTTATTTTGAATAGACCACTTAAACATACGTTGTGACACTCGTACTAGGAATGTCACTGCTAACTGGTGTGGGTTATGTAACATCTTTATTTCACTCTTAGTAACTACACTGTGCGCTGCAGCTTTAATAGTGAGAACCTTCCAGAGCTTTTAGTCATAGCTGCAGTTCATCAGTGCAGAATGTTTCACCCATTTCAACCTAACCCATAATATTTGTTTTTGTGAAATCTACATTTAAGGTGTGACAGTTATGTTTACGGTAAGAAGAGTAAGCGAGTCTGTGGTTTGTGATGTATGTACTGCGAGGTTTCACAAATAACCCCAAAGGCTTCATATATCATATATCAACTAGGGCGGCAGTTTAATTAAAGAATGACCTGAGGACGTTTATTCATGGAGTCGTTTATTCTTGTTATTGTTATTAACTGCTTCTGCCCATCATGCATCATACTGCATATAGAGCAGTGCTTTTTTGAAGGAGACACAATTCATCTTAATTATCATACATTGATGTCTTATTAGATAGCTTCCTAAATGAGTGCTGAAACATATCAATATAAATTAATAATTATGCACACATAAACAAGCTCGCCCTTTCTTGACGTTTTCAGTGGTTTGAGGCTATTCAGCCCATAAAATATCTCTACACCAATGACCACAGACCGATGTTTACACTATACAAGGTAAATGTACTGATGCTCGCAACATGTGTGTAAGACACTTATTTTCCTTACATCATGCATACAGCTCTGGAAAAAATTAAGAGGCCACAGCAACATTTCTAGTCTCACTTATTTCTCAGTTTATGTGTACACCTCTGTTTAAAATAAACATGTTTTGTAAACTCCAGTCCGGCTCATCCCGGTTTCTCTTAATGAAGGGCTTCTTCCTTGCTTTATGGGTCTTCAGTCCTGCTTCTAGGAGCCTGTTATGAATTGTCATAGCAGTGCATTTCAAACTACTTAATGTTTCCCATTCCTTTTGAAGGTCACTTGAAGTCATCCTCCGATTTATGAGGTACTGCAGGATAAGTTGACGGTCATCTCTGCCATTAGGAAGTCACTTCCACCCCATACCTGGCTTGTTCTACACCTTGTTCTTGTGTACTGCTCTTAGAAATTTCCAGCCTGGAAGCAGCCTGCCACGCAGCGTAGCCTCTGCCAGCAGAACCAGAGTTAAACCAGGATTTAACAATGCAGGTTTTTTAAAAATATGGAGTGGTCTTTTAATTTTTCCCTGGGCTGTATTTATACCACAGCTTTGGTAAATACTTGTTTCTCATTGGTCCAGAGAGGTCACATGGGTAATTGCACAGGTAGTTCCAGTCACCTAATAACAGCTTTATATTAATGTGTTTCAATGTTTTATCAAACATGTTAATATAAAAACTGGTGTGACCTTTTATTCAAATAACCTGTCATTCTTATCAACATGATTTTAATTAATTTAACAACACAAGCATCTGTCTGTTGATGGTTTCTAGGGTAACATAACAGACTTACTGCTTCCAGTGATTAGCCTGACCAGAAGTTCTATCCTTATAGGGACTATATTTTTAAGCGCACACTATTATTAAATTATTAAATTCAAACTGAAATAATTTTCTCCTGAAAAGGTATCCGTGACATTTTTCATTTCGTTATCATTTTTTTGTTCGTTAGCCATGATATAAGGTGGGATTAACCACTTCAAGGTGTGCCGTTACATGAAAGTAATAAACTGAAATGTCGTTGATTATTTTCGTATAACCACACACCCCGTCGTGATATATCGCTAACATATACGGCTTTTCGAACCTTGGTGGCCAATGTTACGTGGTCGTCATGGCAACCCAGCAAGGCTCACAGGTGCGGGGTCCAGCACGGTGGATGAAACTTCCCAGAAGTCTGACCTCGCAGTTCTTTGAACTGCTGCCACATGTTGTTCTACCCCCGGGGCCAGGATGCTGGCATGTTCTCGAGTCCTGCTCCCCTAAACTCCCTAACCCTTACCCAGCCAACAGGCTCTTTACCTCAGGCTGTGAGATCCCCCCACGACACCGTCTCCCGCTTCTCTGCCAGCCATGTGATGCTGTGCCATAATACTGATAAAAAATATAAACGGTGGTTAAACCGGCACAGTTCTCTCTGCCACAGGGCGCCACAAAATCACAATCAGGCGCCAAGACTGCGGATGTTTCAAACCACAGAGGAAAACAATAAATGCCAATATCGGAAGTCATTAATTATGGACTACAAGTCATTACTTCTTTGGGTTTCATTTGGTGAGTCGCTGCAGTTTTAATAAAGTAAAGTTTCCCAAGTAAACGGGAACAATAGCAAACCCTGACATCATTTTAATCAGCTAAGTAATTATTCAGTACTCAGTGGCTTTTCATCAAAATATGGTAAGTTATAATCACTGGGTATCTCTGGAAAACATGCTTTTGCAGATATTAGACTCACTATTCAATGCCTAATGATCTTTAAAAAGTATTTGTTGTGCATCATGTGACTCTATTATGTATGAGATGAAACAAACCAAGAGCTGGAGCCTCACGCTTAAAAACGATCATCTGATGATAGTCTAACATCTGGACAGAATATGGAAGAAATATCACAATAAAAGATAATCACAAACTGAATGAATTTAATTACCCTTATTCCTGATATAAAAAAAAACATTGAAAACTGGAAATGAATCGATTTATTATTAATAAGCATTATGAGTCACTGTCTGATCATGAAACTACGTCCTGTATCGGCAGTTATGGAGGAAAATTTCTAATGCATTCAACGGCATAAAATATTAAATTCGCATTATTTGCATCATGCTTCATGTGAGTCACATGACAAACAGAAGCACAGTCCACCCAAAGGCTAAAACATGATTGGGGGGGGGGGGGCACTTTCTGGGGCAGCATGATCAGTAAATTCCCATGGCCCCGGGTTCGAAGCCAGCCGCCTATCATGCCTTCTGTCAATTGGGTCAGACAGTGTCTAGGGTGCTTGGTGGAATGGAGACCGACACTGGGATTAATTCACTGACACTTCTTAGGGATCCCCCCCCAACCTAGAGGAATAGACAAAGACCATCCATCCAATCATCTTCCAGGTGCTTATCCCAGGCGAGGTCACATGGATAACCTACAGACCCTTATTGAAACGTGTTTCTTACGGCTGACCTGAGAGGTGCCTGACAGTAATTTATCTGGGTTCCCAGGAGGGCCGACCATAAGAGGAATGAATTACCAAGAAATGTGCTGGGGAATCCATCACCTCTGTGATATTATGGGCATGTTCAGTGATGTGAGGTGGGTTACTCTCCGGTCAGGGCAGGACTGGCCATCTGGCATACTGCAAGGTTGCCAAGTCTCACGCATCTGGCATGACACTCACCCTTTCTGACTCTAGTGCTCGCACAAGTAATCTTACGACAAATATATATTATTCCATTATAAACCTATAATCAGCTACATCATAAGCGGTGGGGTAGTTTTCAAACCCTACAGACTATTTATAAGGTAATGAAACTATTACATACATGTTGATGTGTGTGCAGACTTGTCTCGAATTGAAAATCTCACACCAGCCAGCTGACCAGCGTTGGCAACCCTGCATACTGGGCATTCTCCTGGAGGTCCAGTGTGTATGTGGGCCAGCACAGTTTATCATGAGTATCACTTGGCAAGAGTTGTCATGGGGGAGTCAACCCCAGTTAGCAAAATTTACCGTGGGGCTGTGGGGACCCCAGACCAGCCCTGCCAGTTAGCACCGATCAAGCAAGCTTCATGCCGTAAACATGCAAACATGTTTAGTTACTGTTTAAGGAAACGACTCTTTTATTACCCATTTATTCAGCTGTAAGTTTTACTGGGGTAATTTACCTCACTCTAGGGAAGAGCAGCAGAGTTCCTCTAAGCCTGAACTGTGTGCTGCCTCTACAGCGAGGGGGAACTTGTAAATAACTGGAGAATTGGAGATCGATTTCAGCCCAGACGCTGGAGGTGAGGTGTAAATGACTCCTGGAAAGGTGACGGCTTTGCTGTAAGTGGGGCGCTCCATGTGACCCGTCTGTCTCTGCTGGCATCTTCCAGGGTGCACTCTGCTCGCCCCCCCTTGGGGCACTTGGATGGATGAATGACATTACCGGCAACATCCAGGCGCACGGGGTCCCACAGCGAAGGATGACCCGCGTGCAAGTCGAGAGCAAGGCATTGTGGGTAATACTGGACCGCAAGCTTTGAGTGCTGTAAGGTGAAGGGGTTCGCGTGACACTTTTGAACAGCAGACTTCGGTCGCAATAACTTCAGCTGCATGAGAAATAAAATGCAGGACATTATGAACAGATTCAATGCTCAGGACAGGGCTTTCTGATATGGTAACACCTAAGGGCTGTTAGATCTTTCCTCTTTTTAATCTTAGAAAGTCTAAAGTGCAGTTTAAAATGCTATATAATCACCCTGCTTAGTACTGCTGCAAGATACGGCCTGTTCCTGACAAAGTTGAATGGAGATCTGCAGTGTCTGATTGGACATTCTCAGATCAAACACCCTGAGGCTGGGCAGTGCCACCTGCTGGCAGTTTTACCAGCAGGCTTCAGCACTGGTAGGCTTTTAGCCCACCCCCACCCCCCACATTAGTATGAAAGGGTAAGGGGGTACGGCAGCCTCTAATAGTGGTTAAGGGAATGTGGCGGATAGCAGGTTCTCAGCTGAGTCATGGAACGCATGCCGTCTCGCTGCCTCTGAAATCGGGAGACAGGCGCTGTTGAAGGCCATGACCACTGCTAATCACAGATGCTCAAAATCAAGGCCTACAGGAGACAGGTATGGAGCAATGCAGTGAGATATTCATCAGTCGGAGGGTCCTGTGGACAGTGATGGGAATAACGGTGCTATAAATAAACGGCGTTACTAACAGCGATACTTTTTTCAGTAACAAGTAATCAAACGAATTACTGTTTCCCCCGTTACAACGCCGTTACCGTTACTGACAA
>JAODLC010000004.1:278018-290724 GCA_026781145.1 Hippopotamyrus pictus
ACCAAGCCTCCGCATTTACTAAAGTCACTCTGTGTTGCTGATTGCACAAGTGTCCCTGTTTAGCCTTGCAGGATTGCTAAAGTTTTGAAGGCCGACAGTAATGAAGCTTTTTGATTAACAGACATTAAATCATGAAGATGCAGCAAGTTTTTATCAAACTGAACTAAATGAAAATGAGTTCCAGCTTCATCTGAAGGCAGGAGTCGCAAGGACTCTGGGGGCCCTATAAGTGAAAAAAAAACTCAGTGGCCCCTCCAACTCACCCTCTTCCCATCACCTCAGGGTAAAATTAATTACCTTTATTTTAGCATGAAGTCTAAATTAATCATGTAAGCAAAGAGAATTTAATAAACGCAGGTCCTTTATTTTCATTCCTGTGCAAAACAGGATATTCAAATAAAGTCGATTTTTGCAATGCATTATGCAATCAACCGCCTTTGCCCCCCCACCAGCTCCGGGCCCCAGGAAATGGCCAGCTCTGCTTGTCCTGTCGCTAGGCCATTTTCTGAAATACTAACTTGGCCAGACGTGAATTGATTCTACTACGTATTTTATTTAAAAGGATTGATTTATTTAAAGCATGTGGCTTTATCAGTACAGTGCTACAGAATAAAGGTCGCATGTAAATCCGTGTCAGAACTGCAAAAACAGCATCCGGTAAAACGCAATAGTTGTCTCACACGGGTCCAGAGAAAGCGAGCCGTTACAAGCTATTTACAATAACAGGGCTTGGTCAGAAGACACCGGCTGTTTGGGACAGCCCTGGGATTCGAGGATAGGAGATAAGAAAGACACAGGTTACCCCCACTACCCGAAAGTAGCGATATTGTTACCTTGGTAATGCACATTATCTTTGACAAAACAAAAGTTACCCAGGAAACGGAGAAAATCGAATGCGATTGGGGCAAATTCCTTATTCACTCAAGCCACATTCGCTATAAGACGACTTAGTTGATCCCGATCCCGATAGGCTGCCTGCCAGAGATTTAGCAGACCTTTCAGATTTAATCAAAGTGTCATTAGTGTCAGCAAGAGGCTGGGGACTGACGTTCAGGATATGGCGGAAACTACAATTTTTTAGAAAGAAGAAACATTCGTTAACCTAACTGTCTATCTTCACCGACTCACGTGTCCATTAAAAAAACCCATTCCGTACTGGTGTAATGGTGGGACAGCTGGACTGTTTTTCCTTTCAGGCAGGGTCGATAGGGCTTCTCCAGTACCGTCATGCATGGCCTAAATTATGACCAGGCTGCAATAGATGAACAAATTAACTACTCTCAGTGTCCCTCACTGAACCCATCCTACTTAAGGCTGTTTGTCTGACAGAAACAAACAAACCTCCAAATCAAAAGGTCTAGAAAGGAAGCCAGAATACTGTAATAATTATGCGAGCCAAGTAAGACAATGTCTCCAGGTTTTAAATTAATCGCTCCCTTCAATCGGCCCTGGTCTGGTTTTAATTAAGCGCATTTGAAAAGAGGCAACGTTCACAAAGGAAACGAGCTCCTTGTGTTTGTTTGCCTACCCCTTGCCACCGTGGCCTGTGTGTCACCTCGCCGCCGGTGACACTCGGGGGATGATGTGTCACGGCATATGCTCTCATGTCCCCATTTAACGCAGGACAAAACGCCGGATCACGTGTTTCCCCCGACGCCCCTGCCAAAGGCTGCTTTAGGTAATCTCATCTTCGCTGGCACAGACGTTTCATGTAGCCTACCCGCACCCCGCTCCCTGGCCGCAGACTACGATAGTGAGCAGTCGGCGACCGACGACCGACTTGTGGCGCGTGTCTGTAGGTCTCCCTGGCCGCGCAATGTGCCCGATGCATCACACATGCTGCTCAGGAAAAAAATAAAAAGGGAAAAGTACAAATTGCCTATTTCATAACCTGATACATGTGCTTGTGATATACAAATGAATATGGCAGCTAGTCTGAGGCAAAGGCAATCCAATAACACAGGGCGATGAAAACATAATTTGAGTCTTCGAGGCATAATATATGATGCCCGTGACATTCGGCAGTCTTCCGTCAAATTTATCGCCAAAATCTCCTTTCGGCATCTGGAGGGTCTTATTAGTAGGATACTTACCCATTCCTTGGGTACTATTAGGCTACAAGTCACGCGAGAATTAAAATTTGTATTGATTTTCTGCAATTCTACTTAGAAATATAATGGGAATATTTAATATTTGTTTTCCGGTAGCAGTGCCCTAGCAATAATAATAAAATTATTATAATTAATAATAAAAATATTATTGTTATTATAATTATTATTATTATTATTATTATTAATAATAATAATAATGATAATAATAATAATAATAGTGTAATTTTAAAGCTTGCCAGTCTGAGCTTCAAGTTCACATTACTTACTCCCTGGAGAGTTTTTCCATCAGTTTATTTTTGACGCGTGCCGTGACGCTGCACGGAATAAGCAGCGGTGACGCTCCGCGAGGCCGATCCGCAATCCGGTGCCATCCGTGACTCACAGCCACGTGAGTTGGCGATCCAGTCGGTTATTAATGCGGAGTCCGCAGGCTGCCGTTATGCATAAGGACACCTTGGAGGCGCTACCTTCAACGCGCTATTAATGCGGACGATCAATGTCAGCCTGGAGAAGACGTAATCCACCGTGAAAATGCTGAATCTTCTGTCTCATCACTCTCTGCCCTGTATTAGGAGCAACATCCCATCTCTGAAGTCAGGATGCTACCTTTATATTATACATATCCTATCCCTTCATTTATTTTTATTTTAAAGAATCTCATCAGTATCTTTCTAGAACATTCTGTTTGTTGGTACTGTGTACTTTTTAAAAAATTGCAACGTGTAGCCTATTTGTCTATTTCTTTATTTGAAATATATGCTTGCTTGTGTACATTTTACGAATATTGCTGCTGTATGCACACGAATTTTCCCCTGAGATCAATAAAGTTTTATCTTATGGCAACGCTTAGTTGTTTCTACTCTGTTTTCCCAAGCATTTAAAGTACCCAATACTGGGAACCATAGTGGTCCGCAACTACTGAACATGCAACTCTGACAGAAGTTAACCAACCGTCATTAACACTGTGATTAAGTGGTCATTTCCATTTACCAATACAAGCTGCCCCCTGCTGATCGCTGCTTCCCATTTATCTTCAGTCAGCTGAACGTTTCTACCCTCTGTTCCGGACCCAGATCCCGTCAATCCTTGTCAAGTATGGATTCGGGAATCGGGGGGAGGGTTATGCCATGCGTACCTTTGCTGGTGTCTTTTATAGGGGAGGTTGAAAGTGCTGCTTATCTGCAAGGTGTTCCCGATCAATACCAGATGGGAGTTATGGTAGTTCGGAAGCACTGAGCCTTTCATGTCGCGTTATTGGGTACCGGGTCCGACACTTTGGATATAGCGCCCTGAGCGACGCAGACGCAGAAAACAAGGAGTCGTCGTGTCGGTCGGTGGAGGGACGCTCAGATGCCGTAAACCACACGTAATCTCAGTTTCATCTTACTTCAGCCCGAGCCTTCAATAAGAGAATGATTGATTACTAAGAATTTTGGTCGTGCATCTTAACGAAGCTTCTTTCATCAAACTAAAAGATTAGAATACAGTATTGCTACAGTACAGAGAAGTTACAGGTAGGATGAATAAGGACAGCTTCAACTAAGTTTGATTTAGTGAAATTGTCTAATTAATCCTCTAAAGTATTTTTGCTGAATGTCAAGCTAAAAATAAACTATAATAAAGTAATATAGCCAGGAAGGGAAGTGGGACGCCTTGGAAGGGGCAGGTGTGCGAGTGAACGACACACCAGGGATCTGAATCTCCGTGAGACCTTCAATCGGCAGGGATCGTGGGCGGTGTTAGATATACATGCTATTATCATAAGAATCAGCATAAGCATGCAAACACAGTGAGAGGAGCCAGACGGCACGGACAATGATCAAAGAGGCTCTGCCCTGCATATTTACTAAGGCGGCCGTTATTCTCCGGTCTCACGTTATTCATTTTTAAGTTCATTGCAGAGAATAAGTATTTTCTCTCCTCAAATGAAGGATCGTGGCCTTCATGTACAAAAGTGTTAGCCTTTGCTATGCAGCTGACAGTTTAGCGCTAATTCTGTTGCATTTGTCTGTGGTCTAATCGGATAATAATTTTGTATTTGAACCTGAACCGCTGATACGATGTGGAAACGGGGGAGTTTGGGGAGCTAATCGCTCTTGGTGAATTATAACAAGTTAGTTCTGGGCTGTAATGTCGCCTCTGTGAATTTAATTCCTATATTATTTTTCTAGTCTTTTGATGCTGCTCGTTCCTTCTTGGTACCGGTCAGCTCTGGGGAGAGCTCCAAGCCTCGTTATCTGTCTCTGTTATGACTGTGCGGGCGGTCAGCGGACAAACAGCGATCCAGCCAGGAAGTAAGGTAGAACGGGTCTTTATTGACAAACGGGTAGCACATGAGACGAACGTCAATGACCGGACTGGGGAATACGGACTCAGACGCGGACTAAATACACAGGATAAGCAGAAATGAACAGGACACAGGTGAGAACAATCGGGTAGAAACACGGGGTAATGAGGTGGGCGTGGCACACATGAGGATCGGACGAGCTGGTCATGACAGTCTCTTTCTCTCTATTGAGCTGCAGCCTACATGTAGCAGTAGCGGAGTTCAGCTATGTTCTTGGGTTGTATCCAGTAGATCATGGGTTCGAATCCCATGTCTGCCCGAGTAATTATATCACCATTGGGTCCTTGTGTCACTCTATGGAGATGCATACAGTAGTGCTTTACTTTTCCTGCACCACCAAAGCTCTGCATTGCCAGTGGCGGTTCTCTGAGAGAAACACCCCCCCCCCCCCCCCCCCCCGCAAACAAATATTATGTATTGTGTGTTCATCTCCCACCCCTCGCCCCTCCCACCACCACCAACAAAGAAAAGCACCATTTAGCAGTAACTGTAATTTTTATTAAGACATTTGGAACAATACAAATAAATAATGATTTAAACTAATGTACAATTAATTTAACCCTAGGGGGCAGTGGTTTGCACCGTTGCCTCACGCTGCTGGAACCAGGGTTATATATATGCTTTTGGGGCTCCACTTTACCCCACCAGTCCAGAGATAAATAGATGCTGAAGTTGATTGGAGATGGTAAATTGTCCTGTGGGCGTGCCCTGCAATGGGTTGGCACCTCATCCTGCACCCATGGCTTCTGGGATAGGCTCCAGACCCAGGCCAACTCTGAATAGGACAAGTGGCTACAGAAGATAGATGGAAAATTTAAAACTAAAAAAAAATATACGGAATGTGATTCATAAACATAAAAGAGAATAAACGAATAGAAATAATCTGTAGTATATATATAAAAATGAGCATGAAGTTATTATACTACTACCTTATCAGCTATGAAACATACTAGTGTTATACTACCCTTAAGTCAACCCAGCCCTGCCCCCCTCCCCATCTCATAAATCTGGTGTGGTGGCCTGCATAGCTCACAAACTACAATCAGGGTGCACACTTTGACAAGGTTAATCAGCCCACACGGTGGGGTGATATCAGTGATGTGATGTGCAAATGAGTGATAGAAAACCGGTCACACAAATATCACCATTCTGGGAATGGTAAACAGTAAACCTGGGAAGGTGCCGCCCTGGGAAGATGCCGCCCTGGGATGGTGACGCCCCTGGGAAGGTGACGCCCTGGGAAGGTGCCGCCCTGGGAAGGTGACACCCTGGGATGGTGCCGCCCTGGGATGGTGACGCCCCTGGGAAGGTGACGCCCCTGGGAAGGTGACGCCCCTGGGAAGATGCCGCCCTGGGAAGGGGCCGCCCTGGGAAGGGGCCGCCCTGGGAAGGTGCCGCCCTGGGAAGGTGACGCCCCTGGGAAGGTGCCGCCCTGGGAAGGTGACGCCCCTGGGAAGATGCCGCCCTGGGAAGATGCCGCCCTGGGAAGGTGACGCCCTGGGAAGGTGCCGCTCTGGGAAGGTGACGCCCCTGGGAAGATGCCGCCCTGGGAAGGTGACACCCCTGGGAAGGTGACGCCCTGGGAAGATGCCGCCCTGGGAAGGTGCCTCCCTGGCTGGCTGCCAGTGTCACCCATTCTGACGTCCGCCAGTGATTAATGTGTAACCTGAATGAAACAGCCACGGAGGCGGAGGCGTATATTTTCATCTAAGCACAGCTCATCAATATGTTTATCCCAGCTTATGGTATAATAACATACATGATATTCCAGTAAGATGCTTTTATGAAATTCTTTATACTTAAGACTGAAATTTTAAGTTTACTTTTTCAATCTTGGTCCCCAAAGATTTTTCTCTCCCTACTTGAGATTTTTTGAATCCTCTCCTCTGTTGTACCCTGCCATTCTTTCTTCCCCTTTTCCCTGTTTCATTAAATGTTTGCTGTAACGGATCGCCATACTGTCTGTTCAAGTGCCATTTTTTGACTGTGCCACGAAGGACGCTAAATTAAAAAACTGGAGTTGAACGTGGTGGAATTGAATTTTCCAGGTAAATCTGGACCCAGGCCCAGGTTGTCCATGTGTCACATTGGCCAGGTTCCTCCGCCTGGAGAGGCACCCCTGCGCACCCCCGTGGGCCAACCCCGACCCGTCGCAGACCGCCAGCTGCCTTAATGCATGCAGGCCTGTCGCCGAGCCCTCGTAGCCGCCCCAGGGTCAGAGACGCGACCAGGCGGCCGCTTGACAGCTGAATGAAATTGGCACGGAAGAGCAGCGCTGGGGCCTCTGCTGGTGAGGGATGTGGAGCCGGACTGGGCAGGACGTGCACAGACCTCCACACAGCATTTATATGACCATACAGACCTTCACACAGCATATATATGACCATACAGACCCTCACACAGCATATATATATGACCATACAGACCTTCACACAGCATATATATGACCATACAGACTTTCACACAACAAATATATGACCATATAGACCATCACACAGCATATATATGACCATACAGACCTCCACGCAGCATATATATGACCATACAGACCTCCACACAGCATATATATGACCATACAGACTTTCACACAACAAATATATGACCATATAGACCCTCACACAGCATATATATGACCATACAGACCCTCACACAGCATATATATATGACCATACAGACCTTCACACAGCATATATATGACCATACAGACTTTCACACAACAAATATATGACCATATAGACCATCACACAGCATATATATGACCATACAGACCTCCACGCAGCATATATATGACCATACAGACCTTCACACAGCATATATATGACCATACAGACCTCCACACAGCATATACAGTATATGACCATACAGACCTTCGTACAACATATATATGACCATACAGACCTCCACACAGCATATACAGTATATGACCATACAGACCTTCGTGCGACATATATATGACCATGTAGACCTTCACAGACCTTCCAGCTAAATTTAAATATGTTGCTTAAATGTATTTAGCTGCTGCAAGAGATTGAGAGGCTCTCCTGTGAGATGAGATGCTCCTCAGACTTTAAGCCCTTGTACAACTGCCTCTAACTCCGTACATGGCTTCCAGAAACTTCCGGGCTTCTGCCAAGAGGCGCAATACGTTGAAGAGCTTTTGGTTTCATAGCGACCGAATAATAGGACAGCCAGCAGAATTGATAAGGCATGTAAACAGAAAAGTTCCCAAAACAGTGCCGGCATGTTTATCGGAGGGGAAATAATTAAGGCGACGTTAGTTTGGCAGACTCCTACCAGCACTGACCGCTTTGAATTAAAATCCCTGCGTCTCTAAGGAGGACGAGGTGAAAGCAATTGGATTCCGCCATCCAGTCATGTGGCATGAAAACGTGTTAAAAAAAACGGCATTTACTGTACAAGCCTCGTTGCCTCCCAGACCCCCTTGGTAAGTCCATCATTACTGCTAATTGACTTACAGATCAACTGACAGATACAGTCCTTTTGTTGAAATATTCAATACAGAACAGCTGAAAAAAATCATAATAAACAGTAAACTGTTACCTGGGCTCATCTCTCAGTATTCCCATTATGTAATATATATGTAACCGTTAACGTTATGATTTTGATACCTGATCATGCATGTTTGACGTAAATTCGCTTATGTACATCAATGGCCATGTTTTTATGCGTGCCAGACGTAGCTTTCCGTATGTTGCGCATCTGAATTGCTCATAGCATCAGCAAATGTGTCTGTATTTGTACAAATACAGTCAAATTGAATTAGCAGCTTTTTTTGTTAAAAAAAAAATATGATAATATGCATTGAAGGGAAATGATGGACAGTAGGACAAAATCAAAGGTATAGCTGTATAAAACCCAACCTTAAATGGAAGAAACATGAGCTGGACACCGTCAATAAGCAGAAAATGCAGCCTACTTGGGGGGTGCTGATTGGAGGGAATGGGGTGGAATGGAAAGTTCCGGTGGTTTCTCATCACCGGCGTCAACCTGTCAGACTCTCATGGCAAAGGGAGCTAGATTAAAGCAGGAGCTTCCAGCACCAGATCCCAGTTGTTTAAAATAACCGAAAGGAGGTTTATGTCATCAAATCCACAGCTTCACAAAAAAAGTAATGAAATACAGAGCTAGAGAAACCCAGACTCAATTTTAATTTGGACAAAAGACTAAACGACGCTTGAAGTAGCTGACCGTTTGGCCTCACGGGAAAATAAATACTCCTGCTTTAGGAAAATGTGACAATGATGGTCACACAGCACATGAAAGGAATCCCTCTGCAGAGGAGAGTTTACATACATCCCTGCATGTCAACGTGTTCAGATCCCGGTATTTCCAAGGCTGAAATGGCATCAGTGTCACTCACACCATAGTGCTTCCTCACCTCTCTCATTCTTTGACAGTTTCTGACAGAATTTACCTATTTTTCTACCTTTTGAAAATACAAACAGATCCCAACCCCAAGATTCCCCAGAAGGTATTGAATATCAGAATAATTTTTAAAAGACTGGCTGCATGTTTCTCTGCGAACATGCTGTAAAATGATGATCAAATCCACGTATAATTAAAACCTTACCCCAGAAGACTACTCTGCCTGTTAGAGAGTCTCTGGCTTGGGTTTGGTGTTTTTGGTTTGTTTTTTGGTTTAACAAAACGATTCCCTCTCCATCCAGTTTGACCATCTTATCTCTGGATGTTTCCATCAGGCAGTAGAAGGCAGCAGGTCCGGACTCCTCAAGACGCCAAGCAGAACTCCCCCCTCCCCGTGGACCTCGGACCTGTGCCATCCTGAATCTGTGCCTGAAACAGCGCCTCCCACTGGGACTGATGCCCATCAGAGGCCCGTCGCCCCCCACCAAGGCACCATCGATCCATCGACCCCTCCCCCTTCCCGCACTTAAAAGAAATAAATAAATGCAGCTGCCACAATCAATCAGGTGACCACATCGTAATTGCCTCGTTTCCCCGGCCGCAGGAGAGCGCCAGATTTACCGCCGCTCTCTGAGCTCTGTCTGCAGCCCTGACGGATGGAGCCCAGCCAGGCTTTGCCCCACCCACCCCCCCCCCCCTTAAAAATGGATATGACATCCTCGCCTACTCTATCCATTATGCCTTGTCTGATGCGGATCTCTGGAGTTGGAGCAGAACAGGCTGGGATAATCCATACTTCCCGCTGTATGTGGGTGTGAAGATGCGTGTGTTTGGCTGAGTTACATGGAGCCACCAATGAGCTACACCCAGCGCAGGTCAGCCCAGTGAGCGACATAGGCAGCCACCTATGGTGCCATCTTCTGACAGGGTGCTGACTTAGCAAGCCAAATTTCACGTTGTCCCCGACAGGGTCGCTGGCGATGAAGCTTTCCTAGGGCACCACTTGGGCTCCAACCGGCAGTGAGCACAGGAGGTGATTGGCAGGCTGACTGGCCAACCACTACGGCCGTACTGATGGAAGGAAGTGCGTGTCAATGAAATGCGAGGTAACGAGGTGGAAACCTGCACTGTGGAAAGTGACCCGTGTCGACGGCAAGGGCACGGTGAGGGACAACTCATGCGAGGACATGGGGGTCCGCTGTCCGAAAAAGGTCGACAGCACTCGGCTGGAACACTCCGCAGAACCAGAAAGCTGTTTACTGACACTTCACCATGGCAGAAACTTTACAAACGACCCCCGGTTACCATGGTGATGGAGGGCCGCCTCTGCGACTCCGTCACCCCTGTACCATTACCAACAACTCCTGGTTACTATGGTAATGGAAAGCAATGAGGAATGATGTCATTCCCAGCGATCTTCATATATGCAAAACGTAAGGACATTTGTTGACCATTCAGCTGTTTTCCCTGAAGTTTGTTTGTTTGTTTTTTATTGCAGATTGACTTTTGACTCCAGCCCCGCTGGCACCAGTAAACAGACGCTTCAAGCTGTCATTTCAGACGAGGCTGTTAAGGAAGACAACAGATGCTGATGTCAAGGGGTTACCCCGGGCGACCAGCACGTGGTGATGCTCCCGCTCACACACGCTCTCTCCAAAGACGCCCCAGATGGGTTTCCTTCACACAGATAAATAAACACCAACCAAAAGTGGCCCAACAATACGCCTGCAGGACAAACTCCTTCCAGGACGCCTCTCTGCGAGGGGACATGGAATTGATTTAGCACAGTGTTTCCCAATCCGGTCCTTGGGGACCCACAGTCGGTCCACATTTTTGCTCCCTCTCAGTTCCCAGTGAGGAGCAAAAACACGGACTGTCGATGGGTCCCCGAGACTGGATTGGGAAACACTGGTTTAGCATAAACTGGGCACTTGACTTCATCAGAAAAAAGTGGAGGAGTGACATGAAGGCGATAATCATCCGAATATGTCACCTAATGACAACAACACTAAAATAATAAAAACGCTAATAGACAGAGAGACTCTTTACTGCAATAATTAGCATTCTACCTTCGTCCTGTAACAAGCTTCTAAAAATACACATGCTGAACCAAGATCATTGTAGCTCTCTGGCAATGCCTGAAATTTCTGAGCCCTCGTTATATATATGTGATGCCTTTATATTATATAAAGCTTGCAAAACAAAACTGTGGATTTCAGCTGAAATTCTGCTGTTAGGTCCGTGTTTGCAAAGTCTTCCCTCGGTCTGTTTAGGTTGCCAC
Source organism: Hippopotamyrus pictus (assembly GCA_026781145.1). Lineage (NCBI taxonomy): Eukaryota > Metazoa > Chordata > Actinopteri > Osteoglossiformes > Mormyridae > Hippopotamyrus > Hippopotamyrus pictus. The sequence goes on from JAODLC010000004.1 coordinate 289,144, forward strand.
CGGCTTCCTCTCAGACCCTGAAAACATGCGGTTATAGCTATATGCTATCTGGCATGACAAATGACCCAGAGTGTGTCTGCCTTCCCATGGACTGGCAACCCATCCAGTATGTGCCATTCTTCTTGGGATTGGCTCCAGAAACATCACCACCCCCTATGCAATAGGCCTAGCTAGTTATGGAAGGTGTAGGCTAGTTAAACAATATTTATATAATTTACTCACTAAAGTGAAAAATTCATAATGAAATATTGTGTTAAAAAATGGGTTGAATAAACTGCGATGGGTTGGCGCCCCAACCTGGGTTGTTCTCTGCCTTGCATCCGTAGCCTACGGGATAGACTCTGGAATACCCATAACCCTGAACAGGACAAGTGCTTATAGAAAATGGATGGATGGATGGATGGATGGATGGATAGCACAAGTTGAATAAAAATTGTAAAAATACCAGCAAGTTATGGGAATATTTACTGCAAGAGTATACAGTATTCAGTTTTTTGATCATGTAATAAAATGCTTCCACATCTATACCGTACCACAGTAACTGTATAATCCAGGGGCGAGTGAGATGGATTTCTGGAATAATCTCACTGCAGTCTGCCTTTAATTTGGTTTGTCATTTGAAGTTGGGCAAGTTCTTGACACAGATTAATTTGCAAATTTCTTTGAGTTTCCTCGCCAAAAAAAATAAATAAATAAAATAAAAAATGCCAGTATGTCAGACACAGAGCAGCAGGACGGTTAAGGAGGTGAGACATCTGGAGAGCAGGAAAATGTGATGTTTAGAAATTACTAAAAAATAAGCGGCTGTCAGCTTGCCGCAGACGTCATTACACAGAAGACAGAAGAGATGTGAAAATTCCTAATACCTTATTCACCAGAAATGGCTGTAATACATAAACAGCACAGATTCCGGAGTATTACCTCCAGAGCGTTCTACTGTGGGCACAGTCGTTACAACTCAAGACTGCACACTGCGTACATGAGATGGTAAGGTGGCAGATCTTATTCAAAGTGACAGCCAGAACGGTGACATTGTCCACCAAGCTCACTCGTGTCTCGGTGCCACTTGCCACGGATTATAAATAAGAATATACTGCAGCCGTCGACATCAAGGGAAAATGAAACAGAATGGAAATTCCTGTAGGTACCCGAGGTCTGCAGCCTTGCAGTTTATGGATGTTACAGGTATCTAGCTCGGTATCAACATCAAAGGGTCTCGGAGTTCCGTACCGTCCACCAAAAACGTTCCTGAACTTTCAACACCCGTCGTTCGCCGGCAAATTACGTTAAGCACCCCTAAATCGAAAACTGCCAGTAGATATTCAAAGGGTACGTGCCCCACATCACATACAGTGGTATTTTAGTGGTTCTATTAATATAAATATTTGATGTTTGATCTATTTTCACAGGAGTGTTTTTCATGCCGATCGACAGCAGCACTGTAGTTACAAGCTGTCGGGAAAATGACAGCGATTCCTAACAATCCATCATAGCCCGTGACTCCTAGGGCTGGGCGATACTGCAAAATTTGGTATCGATCCGATACCAAGTAAATACAGGGCCAGTATCGCCGATATTGAT
>JAODLC010000004.1:300510-320416 GCA_026781145.1 Hippopotamyrus pictus
ATAGGATATACAGGGAACGTCAGGAAGCTTCCTATGGACACAGGATATACAGGGAACGTCAGGAAGCTTCCTATGGACACAGGATATACAGGGAACATCATGAAGCTTCCTATGGACATAGGATATACAGGGAACGTCAGGAAGCTTCCTATGGACAATAGGATATACAGTACAGGGAACGTCAGGAAGCTTCCTATGGACACAGGATATACAGGGAACGTCAGGAAGCTTCCTATGGACATAGAATATACAGGGAACGTATACAGATGCATGTGGAGTGTGAAGGATGCTCTTCTAATAAGGAGAGAGTAGGAATCATGGAGTTTTGCTGCTGCCTTCCCACTAAATTTTAAGAAAGAGTGTAAAAAGGCAGAAACATTGAAGTTTTTATGTGATTGATAGTTGCAGCAGCATGGATATTATTTGTTCATTATGAACAAGTTTTATATTCCAATGCTGAATTCTAGGATATTCCATTTTTCTATGTTTAAGGTATAAATACTGACTAAATCACAGTTTTTAAATCAGCTTTGGCCCCAAGTTGGTGACTTTGCTCCCTGTCTTATGATTCTCTTTCATTTTCACATTCAAAGCTAAGACGTTCCATCGAGAGCTTTTCCTAATTACATTTTATCGTTATGGATTATCTTCACATTGGTGCAGGCAGGAGCTGATCACTACTGTGTCCCTGTTTCACGGGATGGAATCGCCCTCTTTCTCCAAAATTCAGACAATGAAGGCGCCTTTACACAGGACTAGCATCGAGGTGCCAACCACATTGGGTTACTTATTGCCATTCAAAGGCAAAGCCAGTAATCTGAGCTGAGATGGAAACATATTGATGTAAATGAAGAAAGTCAAATTGAAATAAAGCGACGTGACGCATGTGAATAAGCCACACCACGGTCTGTTTACATTCCCTTCCTGCTAAGCGCCTTCTGTACACCCAGATCAGGCTCCTGGAAAACATCCAGCATGGTTCCTCGTGCCTTTACAGTATCTCACAGAGGACGACACCATTTGTGACTAAGTCACCGGTGTCAAATACCGCCTTGCTGATAACTCTGCTATCGTCTGTGTGGTTCATTCTTTGTTAGCAGAAAGTTTTTACAGTCTAGCTGGGATCGTGAGAACTTTCTGCTGAGGTTTGTGTTTGTGGCCAGGCCAGCTCTTATAGATCGAGTTCTCCTCTCCTGAATTTTGTTTGTTTTCCACGGTGGTGACACGTTAATGCAAGCGTTGGACTACCCTTGGTGGCTTTCGAGTCTTGAATCTGAACCCTTACGGTTGACACCTAGGTCCTCATTCGCCAAAGTTCGCCAAAGCTGTATTTGGCTATTCCTTGTGTCATTTCACAGAAATGCTCTCATTTGCTCTCTCTGCACTCCTGGATGAAGTGCCTCCTGGAGTTTTTATGTTAATTTTTTATGTGCAAAGCATGCTAAATTTAACGGGTGGGGCAATTGTGACCAAATTATGGACAGGATTCCCATATACTGTGACCCACAGGCTAGTATTCCCACCTCTTCTTGGTTACCCCAGAGCAGTTCGGGGTTAACAGCTCTCATTAACCAGACTTCTCTCCCTCCATATCTCTGAAGGTGTAAAATTACATGTAGAATTGGGTCTTGAGAGCGGGGTGGTGTGCGATTGAGTGAGTTAGAATGCTGTGCCTGTGATTGGAAAGTCCTAGGTTCCAATCTCGTGGTCACAAGACAGGTTTCACCGGTAGCCCCTGAAAAAGGACCTTAACCGCGAATAAAAACATATACTGCATAATTAAAATGTAAGAATGTACAGAGGATTTCCTGCTTTTAATCCGGCCGCTGGGTTGTGGATCTCCTTCAGGAGTTTGGAGGCTTCGCGCCCTGCTTCTCTGCCTGTTTACCTTCATGCTGTGCTTGCCTTGTGTCTTCTCAGGTGAGAAATGCAGGAGCTTCATCGATCTGGCCCCGGCGTCGGAGAGGGGTGAGTGATGGCCGTCATTAAGCCCCTCAGCGTGTCTGGCATCGGGTCCCGGGACCCATCCGATGACATATCTGTCACCCTTGTCTGTGTGTGTCTGCGTTCAGCAGCACTGTGGGGGGGCGCAGCACCCGAATTGAGTCGATTCGTTTATTTTTTAATTTTTTTGGGTGCTACGGATGTTTTGTCTTTCAATGACCTGGAAAAGCTGAATTAATGCTGAGTTGAGTGCAGGAATCCATAGGGGTCCCATTTACATGAGTCGCTGTGTTTTCAGTCCATCAAAAGTGACAATCTCGGAACCGGAGCCAGTTTAGTTGTAGCATTTAAAAACTATGTTTAACGATCACATTAAATGAAAGTCGAGGTAGAATATACAATCATCTACTACTGCTACTCAACATGTTGAGGAACTATGGGTAATCATTTCTCCCTGATACAATATACACAAAGTCCTCCATAAACATTCATTGGCACCGTAAATCACCCCGGCATGGCCGTCCGCACCTTCATTTAAGGGGCACCTTGCATGTGAGCGTTCACCTCTTTTGTGAACTTCTACTGTCATCTACTGGCACACTTTTTGGAGGGGCTTCCCCCCCCCCCAGAGCCCCCCGTTCAGCCAGGAGTCAGGAGGGAGGTGTGACAGAGAGCATCACTGCTGAGAAGGTGCCTAGCGGCCACTGGAGCGTGTGTAGAGTCCAGTCACGTTCTCACACTCACATTTAGATCTGCTGATTTGGCAGCTGTCAAGGAGCCAGCTTAGGTACTGCTAAGTGCTGCTAGGCTGAGCTTCCAAAGAGCGTCAGGTGATAAGTGCAAGATAATGAGGATGATGACAACGACGACGACGATCATCATCATCATCACCACAAGAGCGCACCTATATGAAGATGTGAAACACCAACATTCCTGTTCCGGAATGTTCCGGAGCCCTCTGCCCATAATCCTCCCCGCCACTGCTCTGAACACGAGAGTACCTCCTCCCACTCTTACATTCCCCGCACGCAGCTGGCCGTCTCATTCCACGAGAGATGCATTAGGACCGCCGGGAAACTCGTGGGACTCGCTCATTTGAATAAGGGTAATATTTCAATAAAGTAGCTAGAATTAATAGCCATTAGGCATCTTTCTCTGACTCAGTATTGAACTGATGCATTAGTCCAACGGAGTCCATCTGTGCCAGACCTCCATGTACCAATGTCGACCTGTCAGACTAACCTTGCTTTTTAAGTGCTGCTTAAATAGTAACCAATAATTAGTACTGAACAGATTAAGCAAGATGATACTGTAAAAGACCCACATGGTCTGTGTTGGCCTCCTTCTTTCTTGGTTAATATTAATTATCAGACATGCATGAGGACACTGTATTGAAACAAGCTCAGTGCTACCAGATCTGCCTTTTTTCACTATGGGATGTAGAAGCTTCAGTCCCTTCATCAAAGTAATTTGGCCAAAGTATTGTAGTGCTTAGAATAGGCAGGATGTTGGGGTTTCTGGTGTAAGGGGCTGCATGGGGGGGCCAGGAGAGCGACAGTGTGGAGAGACGGACCTGGCACAGTCTGTCTGTGACGGGAAACGGATGGCGGTCCCACCGGACCCTGTCGCTCTCAGTTTATTTTAATTCCTTTTCTGTTGATGATAATCGATTCTGGTGGAAATGTTCCAAAATCCACCTGACGTGAGATGGGCCCCATACCAGGCCGGAGCTCTGAATCAGCACTTTGAGCTTATTCCTGTGCCCATCTTGGCGATACGGAGACTGTTAGACAGGAGCCCCTCCCTGGCCTGTGTCCACTGGCAGGCAGGCCCCCGGCTGATCTGTGTATTACTGAAAATGGGAGTTTTATTCGTCCGGTTTTGGGGACACCTGTCAACAAAAGTCTCCAGCGAGGCACTTTTTGACAATTTAATATGAACATTTTTACACACGATTTGATGCGTAATGTTGGCGTTTATCTCAGCCTGTCAGGTCTCCTGCCTGAGGTGATGGTGGATTTAAAGCGCTGCTGAATATTAAACACATACCTCAGAACCAGAGCAAATTAATGTGCAGTGTTTTTACGATCATCTGTTTAATAAACGAATGAAACATTAATGGCTGGAAATGAAATTATTGAGATGGTAAAACTGGTTAATTGGACATATAGTTAAAGGGTTTAATGCTTATTACCTGTGATAATTTAAAGTCAGCTTTGAAATCCAAGTTCTAAAACCGGTCCTGTCACAAGCGAAGGTCTGGCCTGATTTAGTGTTTCATCAAAGGTTGTTCTGGAGAAATAGACACGGTGTTATTCTGAAGAGAGAGACCCAGCCTCACCGTGAATCACACTGACAACGAAACTGCCAATATTTACCAAATTAACTTAAGAATTACAGCAGGAGGGGTGTGATTTATATGACCGGACCCTGATTTCTGGCTGTGCTGTCTTGGGTGGGGGCCAAAGGGGAATCAAGGTGCAAAAATAAGTGCAGAAGTTCAGTCAGATTTATTAGGATGGGAAATGTTCATTGCTAAAGAGGAGGGGTTTACTAAGCACTGCACCTTTACATTTACTACTCATGCAGTATACACATACGCACACACATGCGGTATACACACATATGCACACAGACACACACACATGCAGTGTACACACACACATATGCAGTGTACACACAGAAATACAGTGTACACTGTCATGAGCAGTATATGCACACACATGCGGTGTACACACACATACGTACACAGACACGCACACATGCAGTGTATACACACTCACATATGCACACAGACACACACATGCAGTGTACACACACAGTGTACAAGCAGTGTAATCTACGTGCACACAACATAGTGTTCAGACAGCCGCACACACACGTAGTGTACACGCGCAGACACACACACACGTAGTGTACACACAAACATACACAAACAGACACATGCACATAAATATATACAACCACACACAAAGGCGCAGTATACACACACAAGCACATGCAATACACCAACACACATGCAGTGTACACACTCACAGACACACACATATGCAATGTACACACTCACAGACGCACACATATGCAGTGTACACACTCACAGACGCACACATATGCAGTGTACACACTCACAGACACACACAAAGTTGTCTGATGAAGGTTTCCATAATAATGTTTTTTTTATATTATTACATATTTTTCTTTTGTGTTCATTTTCACACCCTATTTAGAGCTAAGTGATTGTTGTAAAGAATTTATACAAGTTGTGTTTAATACGATTTGTCATTTAATGTAATTTAATTCTATTATGTTATGGTTTTTTGTCCTCATAAAAAAAAAAAAAGATCCATCCATCCATCCTTTCTAGGGTTGTGGGGGCTGTGAACCATGACAGCATGAAAAAGGGTTACACCCTGGACAGTACGCCAGTCCATCACAGGGCACACACGCACACTGACACCCAGCCAACACTCAGAGATTTCAGCCATAAATACAGGAAATTACACACAGCCTTTCATTGCCATCGGATGGGGCTCTGTGGCCAGGATTTAAAGGAGTAGCAGTCAGCCAGTCAGCTTCGCTGGATGGACCTGGGCTGCCGCTGTCAGTGCTCCTGATTGGCCCAGGAGTTTTAAATGACAAGTAGCTGTCCGTGTTTCTGACGGGCCGAGACGTTATGAAAGAGAAGCAGCTGTCGGCCAGCCAGCGCGGCGTAAATCTGCCGGCGCCGTCCGCAGTGCTGGCGGGTGTGAGTGAGACGGAGCAGCCCGTGGGCCTGACCGAGCGGACGGGGGTTAGAGGAAGGCCAGGGCAGCTTCTGCTCGGCGCACGACTAAATTTTGTGCTGCTGAGATGCCCCGTGTGGTAGATGATTTACCTCCTGGCCGGCGCAGCTGTGGTGCAGGCCGACGTAATGTGCAGCATCAATTTCCGATCCCGCCGTCCCTCTGTGTGTCACCTTTCGTGATTGAGTGGCTCCTTAGCCTGATACGTTCTGTCAGACCACGTCTACGATCCAGGGCCCTGTTGTTTTTGCCCTCATGTCAGATGTTGTGAGATGTTCCACTACGGTGTCGCGCTTCAGCAAGGACGCACTCTCCCCGCCGCAGGTGTCCTCTGGCTGTCCGTGGTGTCTGAGGTGCTCTACATCATGCTCCTCGTCGTCGGATTCAGTCTCATGTGCTTGGAGCTCTTCCACTCGAGCAGCGTGATCGATGGACTCAAGCTGAACGCCTTTGCTGCCGTCTTCACCGTGCTCTCCGGTAGGTGCTCCCACCCCCACCCACACATGCTCACACATCCATCTGTCTTCACGCAGCCACCCCTTTGCTCCTCCTGGTCGCATGATTAATTTTCCTTGTTTGCGTAAAATGACCCAGGGAACATGGAAGCGGATCCACGTTGTGTCCTCGCAAATCAGGATGCCACCAGACACTTAAGGATCCAAATCAGTCCAGTTCAAGTCTGAATCAGAATCCAGATCAGAATCCAAATCTGAATCCAAATCTGAATAACAATCCTTTTATTTCTCAATAGCAAAAGTACAAGGAATTTGTTTTCGTGCAGGTTGTGGCATTACCATACAATTGAGACAAAATGTACAAAAAGCAATAAATAGAATAAAAACAGATAGAAATAAAGATAGGAATAAAGATAGGAATAAAGAAGATTCAGTGCAGGGCCTCCATTATAATCACATAAATCACATATGATAAGCCCCAGCGTGTTAAATAAAGAGAAATGTCTTAGGAGAGGTTAGCTGAGCTGAATCTGTTTAGCCTCGAGCAAAGTAGACTAAGGGGCGACATGATCCAGGTATATAAGATTCTAACGGGTCTGGATGCTGTTCAGCCAAATGGCTATTTTAATATTAGTTAAAATACTAGAACTCGTGGCCATATGTGGAAATTAGCGGGAGAACATTTTAAAACAAATCTGAGGAAGCACTTCTTTACACAGCGTATATAGTTAGAGTATGGAGTAGTCTTCCTGCTAGTGTAGTGCAAGCTAATACCCTGGGTTCCTAAATCAGAGCTAGATAAGATTTTAACTCTGAGCTATTAGTTTAGTTCTCCCCAAACGAGCTTGACGGGCCGAATGGCCTCCTCTCGTTTGTAAATTTCTTATGTTCTTATGTTGTTATGTTCTTATATGCAAGAAATAATACATAACAGGTAGACATATAAGTGAAGGTGAGGCAGCTAGATGTCGGGTACGAGCAGCAAGTGCACGTGCCGAGAACGCCAGTGACGAGCAAAGTGGAAAATGCCAACCATCCGGGAAGTTGGCAAGTGCTACAGAAGGTTTCCGACTCTCTAGGGGCGAAAATAGGCGGAGAGGAAGTAAATGAACACAAAATGCAGGTTATTCAGTGCAGGGCCTCTGTTATGATCACATAAATCACATATGATAAACCCCGGCGTGCTGAAGCTCACCTGTAGTGTGCGCCTCACTGCTCTTAAAATGATCACGCTGGCACTTCTGCTCAGTGCTCTTAATAACCAAAAATCTGACCATTTGTAAGATGCAGCTGTTTGCACACCAGGACAGCTGCTGCATTTCAGCAGCAATTATGTGCTTCTCCTACCAGCTTATGATGCCCCCCTTCCAACAATTAATGTCATTTAATTCCAGGGATGTGCTGGCATTCCAGTCAAAAGATCACCCCCCCCACACACACACACACACACACACACACACACACACACACACACACACACACACACACACACACACACCGATTGCGCTACACACGCACAGTGGTCAAAGGGAGGAAGCCAAAACTGGAGCAGTGACAATATCTATGGGGTAAATTAACATCAGTTTCCCTCTATATTGGCACCAGTTTTGGCATTTCAGGCATGTGTCTGACATTCATCGAGAATTTGTTCATTCATTAGCAGTGATAATACGCGGGTCCAATTCATACCATCATGGATTCCAAAAGCTAATTTCAAAGGCTAATACAAGTACATGATATCCGGTCCAGTTATATGGAGGGATATTACAGGAAAAGTCTAGGAAATTGAAAAGTACAAAGAGTCACTTAGGAAAGGCCCTGTGTCTCGAAATGACATCGGATAAAATGTAGCAGCTCTCAGTCTGCCACAGAGAGATGTTCCTCATGCTAATGAGTGTGGGAGGCAGTGAAGTAGCTAATGGCGTGGGCTCATAACCTGGAGGTTGTGGGTTCGTGTTCCAGCAGGAACTTTGATGTTGCCTGTTTGAAAAATGGCACCAGCAGCGCTTCACTGGAGCAGCTACCTGCAGGAACTCTGAGTTTCTGTGGGTAAAAATATACTGTGAGAGAGTCGACTGTGTCTTCGGAAGTGGATGGGTTTTTTTTTTTCCCTAAACTGACAGTGTGTCTTGGGAAAGCCAGGGCTAATGAACAGAGTTATTGCAGCAGGGTATGGAGCCTCCAACCCCTGCTTCTCTGCCTCCTTTGTAAGTTTTGCTTTTCAAGGCACATAAGAAGCGCTATGCTAGTCTACGCGCCAGTGCATTTACGTCATGAGCGTGCCGTTATTGGTCACCTGCGGGTAGTACGGGATTTACGGTACACACACACACACATGCGAACACACGGACATGGGGGTGCCATTTGCCAGGGTCATGGTGACTTTGTGAGTGCAGATCAGCTTAATTTCATAACAGCTAACTGTGGGAAAACTGTATACATATGGCATTAAACATTAAAATATGATAACAGACATAGAGTTGAGAGACTGGCTCTCTTTATTCAGCAGGCTGCTGTCCTGCATTTCCAGGCGGCCCTCTCACCTCACATTGGCTGATTGCCCCCTAGTTCCAGATTATCTTGGCCTCCTTTCGGCTTCACACTGGCTGATTGCCCCTCTCCACGAAATTAGCCCGGCTACCCTCAGAACTGCGCAGTAATTCAGACCAATGGAGCTTCCCTAGAGAACAGATCTGCCGTATGTGACGCCTCAGAATTCAGCGCTCGACAGGTGGTCGAAGGCACCTTCTCAGAGGTGACCCACCTCACACCGGTAGCTGTTAAGCATGATGTAAGAAACCTAGACTCCAGACTTCGTAAGATGATGATGATGATGATGATGATGTAACCCAAACCCAAAATGAAAAAGTCAAGGTCACAGAGACCCAGGGTATGCCCGTTAAATCAAATCAGCCTTAAAGTATTTTTTGAATTAGTAAAAGCTTTTCATGATGATAACACATAGTGACTCCATGCAGATGGGTAATGGCATGAATTGGCCAGTTTGATCCGGTTCGTTCAGGTAGCTGACCGCATGCACAGGGAATCAGAATAAGAGGTTTAAATGCCATGCGAGAGCAATGTGGCACGCACAACCGGTACGAGTGTTTCTCAATATGCATACTTGACCATACTTGTGTAAACGTTTTACATCGTATTCCATTGCCAAACACCATTTCCGATACTCAAAACACAAGTACACAAGTAAATATCCTCGGATGTTGGTCTTGCCCCAAATATCAAGGATACACTGGTTGCATCCTCACCGAACGAGACCGATCCCATGATTCATTGCGGCCCAAATTCATTTTAGCAAGGCAAGTTAGCAAGACCAGTCTTGTAAAGACCGGAGGTACGGCTTTTACATTTTTGGTATTGAGAAACACCTTGCGTTTCGCTCTCACCATGGCGACGATGCTCGCGCACTCCAGCGTGTCATCTGCTGCGCCGCCGAGCCGGTTAGGTGGCCGGTGCGGGCTGTCACGTCGGCCGGCCGGCGCTGCGGGCGCTTTGCTACTCCGCCTCGACTTTGGACGGCCGGAGGTGCAGCAGGAGGCGCGGCGGGAGCGTGCCCAAACAAACCGGCTAATAAAAAGCCCTATTTATACAGCGGTAAGTGAAGATTTCCCCTCAGGACGGGATGTATTGTCTGAAATTAATTCCCCTCAAGATAACGAAACAGCAACATGTTTCCGGCATTTCTCCGCCTCACATTAATGGCCCTAGCATTCGTGACACCCCGAGACCGAAAGATAGTCCCTCAGATCCATGCAGGGCAGATTTACAGTTATGGGGTCTTAGAGTTAGTGCTGAATTATTACTGTTATATGAGAGGTATTATGCGGGTCCGAGGGTTATGCTTCTGATGTACGATGCAATTATAACGTACGGAGACGAGGTTCTCCTGGAGCCTCTTCTGGCATTAAAGCAGAACATGGCCGTGTCGAGCCTTCTTGTTTTAATGAGCAAAATAAATCAACAGTATTAAGTTACAGAACTAAATTAAATTTGCAATATGTGGAACAAAGTACACTGCACGGTAATTGGCCATACACAACAGGCTGGACTTAAATACGCGAGGAGCCTCGGTGTCTGTGCTACGGGGACATTACCGTGGTACTTTTTGGGGTAATGGCGCTATTTCCGGCCAAAATGCCTGGAGGCTGTTTGTGGCATGCAGCTGGAAGAACCGTCTCCCTCATATCTGTCACTGGATTTGGACACCACTGTAACATGCCTGGGCATAGTCACGCATGCTATGTGTGAGTATAAACGTGCGCTAAACAGCCATCAGACTGTACAGCCAGTGGGCACATGTGCTATATATATTACCTATTTATCTATTTTTATCTCAATCTGTTTATCGTGCAATATTTACTGTATTTGTCATAATATTTACCCACTTATCTCTTTATGCTATACTTATTTGGTTTTATATAGAAATCGTGATATTGTGAATTGTCTATTTTTGTCTTCTTGTGTGGTTGCACGCTGCGCGATCTATCACAAGCAGTTTCCTCCAGGATAATAAATTTCCTTATTTTTTTTAGCAGTGTTTGCAGTGCTGATGGGTGTCTAACCTGGCGTGGCGTGTCGTGTTTCAGGACTGCTGGGAATGGTGGCCCACATGATGTACACGCAGGTCTTCCAGATCACCGTCAGCCTGGGTCCGGAGGACTGGAGGCCGCACACCTGGGACTACGGCTGGTCTTTCTGGTCATTGCCGCCCTTCTGCCCGCATGCACCCGCACTTGGGGCCAGGCCGCAACCCCACGCCGGAGTCACACAGAATCCTTTTATTCGCCAAGTACAACAAGTACAGGAAATTTATATTGGCGCAGATGGTGGCAGTCTATCATTCATCCATCTTCTGTAAGCGCTTCTCCTCTTCATGGTGGCTGGGGGTCCGGAGTCAGTCCCGGAAGCTATGGGTGCAAGGCAGGGAACAACCCAGGATGCCAACCATCACAAGGCACACTCACACACCAGTCACTCACACACGCACACATATGGACAATTTGGTAACTCCAGTTAACCTCAGCATATTTTTGGACTGTGGGTGGGAAACCGGAGTACCCCACGATGACATGGGGGGAACATGCAAACTCCACACAATAGGAGCCAGGGAAAGGCCGAACCCAAGTCCCAGATGTGTGAGGCGACAGTGCTAACCACTGCACCACCGCGCTGCCCCCTGGTGGCAAGAGTGTGCAACTAAAACCGTAAAGACAAAATTACACAAAGCATTAAGTTGAAAATAAAACAGAAACAAAAAAGTAGAAAAATATGTCTTTGGTAAATAAATATGTAACCGTATAAATAAGGATGAGGCAGTGAGGGAGAGATGTAGGGCCAGATGGTAAAGTAAGTAAAACTAATTCCAGTGAAGGTTTCACTACCAGCCGCAGGTTGACGTGACGCTGCCTCAGCCGCCCGAGTTCGCCGCAGGCAAGTTCCCTGGGTTTCCATAGATACCGCGTGAATAGCGGCCTGCATCGCTGCTAATAGATGTAACTCTTATCTATATATTATGTTCACATATTACATACTGAAGTCAGGCCTAATTGTCCAAGAGCTGTATTAAGGACATTATAGGCCATTTGGCTATTAAGGGTAATACCATTAAGATGCATTAAATTATGTGAACTATTCTGCCTGTGATCAGATTACATTTTTTTTTTTACTCCCTGAAGTTGATGGTACTGAACCCACTCGAGAGACAGACACAGCACAGGGACGAACCTGCCTGAACGGACCACAGGGTAGTGTGTAAGAGCGTTGTATTGTTCACGGCACGTTGCTGCCCCACAAAGGATCTTTGAGCTCCTGAGACTACAGCAGAACTTTTGGCTGGATGACTCTCACTCTACAGCGCCCCCCGCAGGCAGACGCCGTGGCCACCCAATGAGTCACTTTTAGCCACATGTCCCTATGCCACCCAATCCCTTTGCAGAACTGCATGGGCCCACCTCGTATTTTAACAATGCAGTGTTTAAAGCTCAACTGGTCCTCACTAGACCTCATGAGGCATCGGTTACTTTGATGTGAGGCAGTGAGGCAGACGTTACCACGGTTACAGGCAGCCCCGCAGACCCTGGGAATGATGCCCCGCCCTCTTCTCCCACAGCCTGGCCTGGGGATCCTTCACCTGCTGCATGGCAGCGTCCGTCACCACGCTCAACTCCTACACGAAGACGGTCATCGAGTTCCGGCACAAGCGCAAGCTGTTCGAGCAGAGCCTCCACGAGGACCGGACTTTCCTGGAACAGGAGGCCTTCCATTACTTCCGGGACCGCCCAGTGCAGTCCGTGTCTGGATCTGTGGAAGTGTTCCCGGCCCACGGGGCCAGTCGGGCCAAGGCGGGACCCAGGCCCGGCACCACCACAGCCGAACTGGGGGACGGTCCGGACTCGCTGGGGGAGGAGCAGTGCTGAGGGTTCTGGTCCACATCCCCACCCGACCCGGACCGTCAGAGGCCATGGGGTGTGTGTGCGGGCAGGGGGGGTACTGGGATTCATTATCCCCCGTGTGGCTTTTCAAAGTGGGACTGGTCTGGCCCTTTTCTGAAAAAATGACGGATTCTTTTTCCTTGTTGTTCGTCTGCTTGAGTAAGAGCATCTTAAGAGAGACCATCATCGTTCAAAGCCTCTCTCCCGGCTCTGTGGCTGAGACCTTCTGTACGGTCGTGTCGCGTCATATAGGTGAACTCCCTCTGGCCCTGGAAACAGATATGACAGCAGGACGCGTGATCACTTTATATATCTGAAAAACTATCACTGCCACACAGCCGTATGAAGATATTTCCGTATGTCTCTGAGCTCCTGCAAATCGCAGCTAAAATCTGCCAGAATCTTAAAAACAGACCCAGTGTTATATTCATATATGATTAAAGGGCTCAAAGTGGAAATAATAAACTCTGATTAAAATGGAAATATTAAACTCTGATTAACGGGAGAATATTAAACTCTGCGTGCAACTTTTGGAGAATTCGGTTAAATAACTGACGGCATCCTGGGGCTGTTCTGTAACGTAATCAGCCGGGCCTTCTCCATACCAAGGAGAACCATTTTTTAAACAAGATTCAATAAGGCACGTTTGTTTGAACACACACGTGTTCAAAACAAACGACTCCAGTAGGCGTATGCTGATGCTCTGTACATTAAACCAAACATTTTTCCGGTTTGATCAGGCCACAGAAAAACGGTGTTCACCGGAGAATAACGGCAAAATTTATGTTTTCATATAACGAGGTGTCACATCTTGCTGTGTTGTTTTTCGATAGGTAGACATTATTCCTTGGTGTTGTCAGTTTAATACTTAGCTAATGAGATTCAGTTGTTCAGAGTTTTTTTTTGTTTGTTTGCTGTTGTTGCACATAAAATATTCCGATGTAAATAATCCTGGGGTGTTCTTTGAGTTCGAATGTACGAGTTTATACATTTATCATCATCTCGCACCTCTGCATTTTTTAATTTTTTATTTTTTTACATAACTGTAATTTAACAGCTCCTGTTAACCTCTAAATACTGAGAGGTTACAGAAGCTCAAAGGCGCTCAGTCATCTCCCTCTGTGAGAGCACACAGACATACGTCACCCGCAAGAATGTAGCCATAACAGACGTCACTCTCACGCCATGGTCATATGACCTGGTTCTATTCCACCGAGTCCGGCTGACGTTTAAATGGGGGGGGGTGTTCTCTTGTTTGTTTCCACAGCTCTAATTTGCACACTCCCAGACACTTTTAAACTACATTTTGCAGAAGACTTGATCACAGCCGCTAGTTGAAGCTGCCAGAACGTCTCCCAGACGGTGGGGCGGCTTCTGTGTAGATGTCATCCCCTCCTTACAATTAAGCTAATGTGTCACAACTCTGTCTGCCATTTCCTTCTGTCCTGCTCAGGCTCAGAGCTTCAGTAACCTGCGTTATTTTATATCTCTGAGGTGCTTTACTGCAGCCCAGAAAAAAATAAAAGCATATATATATATACATATTGAAATGATACTCTGTATTATATATCTATGAATTTAGAGAATTGCATCCATGCCGCAGTTCCGCACGCCTGTTTTTACTGCAGCCTCACTCTGTGCCTATTTATAAGGATCTTATTGTCAGTCCTCGGGTGGTTGTTTGTTTGCGGGCCTTAGCACCAGCGGGCCGCCGACCGCTGTTTTGCTTTGCGCTAATCGCGTTAGCGGATCACGTTGGCAGCCTGCGACCGAGCTCCGCGTGTCCCGCACCCTGAACGCGCCGTAGCAGCCCAGGTTGTGGAGCGGCCCTCCGTCTACATCCCCCCGGCAGATATCTGAGCGTGCCGGACCTCCGTCCTTGGTCCAGCTGCAATATGTATTTCTAAAGGCTGCCTTTGTGTTACTCAAACTGCCACAACATCTCCCTCAAGCACAGCACTGGTTTCACCAATAGATTCCTTGTTAATTATATTGTAAATTAAAAATAGAAAATAAAGACTGTGATTAAATTGAAATGAGTTGTTTAGATTCATTATTTAGCGTGATTTGGGCTTGCGATAAGTCCATCGATGCTAAAGTCCTTTTTTCCAAAAACGAAGCCGTATGATCCTGAGTCACGCGCGACGTTTGTGACTCTACAGGGCGAATTTACCGACGGCACTAAAGCTATCCATCGCAGTGCCCACAGTTTGGCATGATCGTGGAGACAAGCTGAGGCACTTCAATTAAAGACTAACCAGCAAAGGCTAATTCTGTCTCAGCGCTGCGGTGGAGACGCTGAAGGTCATATATTTTGTGCTTCATACGACCCGTGGAAGAGAAGAGCGGCAAAAAGTCATCAACAAGGTCTCGCGATGGCCAGGATGCAGTTAAACAAGCAAAATAATCCATATACATATATTTCCAAATACGTGCTGCAGGAGGTCCAAGGAATGGAATCATTAACCATGACAAAGCTTTGTAGGCCAGTCAAAAACATACATGTAAACCGTACCTGTATAAATTATTTAATCACATCTGTGCAGCTCAGGACAGGGAGGTCGAGGCTTATTCAGCAAAGGACTAGTATTAGAATCCATACCTGTCACCGGGACAATGTGAAGACGCAACATATTGCTCTGGCTTGCACAGGACGGCGGTCTGTGGCCAAATGCACAGCCCAGGTGGGTAATGGGAATGTCAGGCTGATTCATACCCCCTATTCTTACCTGTGACTCCATTATGGCACCGTACGCCGCCCTGGATGTCCCCGGAATGGGTATTTATGCACCAAAAAAAGCCGGAGATATAATTTGAGGCGCAGTGCGTATCAAGCGGCCCGCGGGAGGGCTCTCCCCGGTTAAATTGCGTTTCACCGCATGTGGGATGATGTTTACGGTCCATTGTGTCACGCTGTTTACCGGCTGCCAGCTCTCTTCGCTTCTCTATAAATGTACCAGCCAGCCCGTCGTCTGAGGTGGGCGCCGCCTCAAGCTGAAGGCCCACCAGTCACAGGTGGATTCCGGGCTAAATGAGTCCCCAGCCCACCCCACCCCCCTCCCAGGACAAGGTGAGACCTGCCACCTTGACGTCTGTGGTCCTTTTGGGCTTTTAGTTGTCATGGTGTGACACAGACCCTGTGGATATGATATGGACCACAGGTCCTTAATGTACGAAGCTTTACTGATACGCAGCAGCATACAAAACGGGACCTTTAGTCGGAATATGTCCTTTAATGGATATTTTTATCCTTTTTGGAAGTTTTAACAACTTTAATGTGTATTACAGTATGTGACCCTGCATTTAGATAATGCGTCTGGTTTCTGTAAGACTGAGACCTGCTCTTTTTAGTGGCTGCATTACACTCTACAGGTAAACCGAACCGCACCCAGGTCTCCGATCCCCCTCGACCATCCTGTACCACATTCTCACATTAAGAGTCAATTCAATTCCAGTCAACTCAGTCCAGGGCAGCTGGTAAAATGCAGGTTTAAAACCTGCCATGTGTAGCTGAAACTGATGAAATAATCCCTAAATAAAGACTTTGGAAGGAATAATGTGCTGTAGTGTCTACGTGTCATAAAAATAAAGCGTACAGGTTAGACAAGAATTATTTTCGCAAATATAACAAAGCGAGATTTAAAGACAAGGAACTTAACAGGAGACCGCACTGTAAAGACACCTTCTACCAGGTAACAGCAGAGTAGAGATCCTACACATGGCTTTCATCCGAGTAAAAAAGCGAAAAGCAGACTTTTACTAATATTGTGTCAAATAATGCATTAAGTTGCTCTGAAAGACGGAAGAAGGTCCTCTTCTTTCCATTTTAATAAAAATATTTTTTTAAAGGATCAGAGAAAAAAAAAAAAGTTTCATTTAGCGAATATTACACAAGCTGCTGAAAATCCGTAGTTCAAGGTTTGTTTACAGATGTGAATGTTATCATTTGAATGGGCTTAAAATTATTACACCCTTCCCTGAACACGCCATCTCTGTGGAGCTGAGAAATAATAATAATAAAGCCATTTTCAGCTCTGTAACATTTTTCCGGATTTTACTGAACATGCTGCATTGCAAGGCAATGGCTCTATCAGTCCCTGGGGGGCTGCTAGGGGGTATGAACACGCATTGTATAGAGGCCCCAAAATGTGCCATTGTAGGCCCCTCCGCTCAGCAAAATCTTCCAAGGGGGACTCACCCACCCACCCCCCCCATCAGCAAAATCTACTGAGGGGGCCCAAGGTGACATTATATCTGGGGGGCCCAGGATTTCTAGCTACGCCCCTGGATTCTGGCATGAATTTTTGCAAAAGGGAAAAGTAAAATCTAAGAAGTCTATTTCTGTGCAACATCCCTGTGGGTAGCGTTCCCTTTTATTATAGGTGGAGGCACCCAATTGGAGGAGGGAGCTGTCACTCAGCGTAGGCTGGTTACTGCCCTGGCCAATCAAGAACTCGCCTTCTCGATCTACTGTCCATACAAGAAGTTTGCTGGGTGACAGAGAGGGCCGGTGTCAGTCAAGATACCTTCCTCTGTGTGTTCTCTAAGCTCACAGTTAACAATCAGGTCTAGTAACGGGGACTCCAGCCCTACAGATGCTCCTCACTTGCAGAAACTGAATGTTATAAGCACTTGGTCAGAAGCCAATTTGCCACCAAAGTATATTATCTATATTGTTGCTTAGGTTGGTAGGATAGTTTATTTTGATTGGTAGGGTTCCTTTGTAGTTAGTCAGCTTTTCTTTTTTAGATTGTTTTGTTGTTTTTTTCATTTGCCAGTGCTGTAGTCCCACATCCAGCTCCCTGTGGATTATACATATTGTCCTTTTGTAAGATCATTTGTAAACATATTATATTAAACATCCTTGGCCGTTTATCTCTGCTTTTGCTTGTACTTAAGACGAGAAAACAGTCTTTAAAAATGGCCCCTGCTGATAGGGTGAAGCTCAGATTGCCCCCCCCCCCCACAAATAATAATCGCACAGCCCCTCCGCCTTTGGCTGATGAACATTTTCCCTTACAGATATTTCACAGCATAAAAGGGTTAAAATTGCAAGCTAAAGATGAAAGTGTCTCCTTGGCGGCTGATCGCGAGAGAGAGGATGGAGTAACGGGTGTAAAACGGGACACACAATATTGATGGAGAAGCATTGGTGTTTGCAGCCGAGAAGAGCCCTATCAGAAGAGAGTGTGTGAAATGAAACACTGCTCTGCTCTGGCTGAATTTCTAATTTGTATGAATTACGGCGGGAAGGACAGGCTTTAGAGACTGGAAATGAAAAGGACTCTTTTACGGTTATTTATTATGTCATGTCAAATAAATTAGGGGGCATCTTTACATAATGACTTTTCTCTTTGCATGGTGTTGTTCAGTGTCTGCAGACTAGCAGGATGTAGCTAAATGCCACACAATCAGTACCGCAAATGCACTTTTCCCCCTTGTTGGAGTGTGATTGATGTCTCCATTGTGTTCTTCTCCTCAATCGCTATTCACCTCTTGTGCGCAACGCTTCTGCGTTCCCCGCATCTGGAGAGCCAGTGTCGGTAATTACAGAGCGCTGGCGCATTATACACAATCCGACGGACGGCGGACCCAAGAAATTCCTCGGCACGCGTAGCACTTGAGTGTAATCGTAAATAACTGGGCCATTATAGGTGTCCAGCTCAAGGCCTGCGTGAAATTCAGCCTTGGGATTGGTTTTGGGCCACATCATTATTCTCACCTCTCTGCTCTCATTTTTCGTCCAGACCGTTGCTCAGCACAAATGGGTCTAAAAATAGCCTACACTCTCTCCCTGCATATTTATGTTTTGTCTAGTGATGATGGAGCCCTTATATCATTTTCACGATTACCTCATGTGCCCTTTCAAGTGCATTATGGGAGGGTCGTGTGCCTGGAACTGGAAGGTCATTGGTTCGAATCCCATGCTCAGCAGAGTGATCACTTCTCCAGTGGAGTCTTAAACAAGGGCCCGCAGCCTGTTTATAAATGTGCCTGGGGATTCATATTAAAGGCTGACCCTGTACTGTGACCCCAAGATACGCTATTACCTCTATTGGTGTGTGTCTGAAAACTAATACATTCCAACGTACCTGTACAAATGTCAAATAAATCCTCATTTCATTGCCTGATAGACACCTTGGTGTTGAACCCCACCCAGCCATTATAGATTGTGCTGTTCCCCATTAAAAATCTCACTCCAGGCAGCTGACCAAAGTTTGCAATTCTGGAAGGCACCCCCGGATAGCAGTGTCATTAAGCATTCTTATTCAGAAATATTCAGGTTCCAGTCGAAGAAGGAATAATGGTTATTGATCACTTACAAAGATATTCATATCTAGTTGTTACATAAACAGAAAGAGTGGAGAGCGAATTGAAAGGTATAATATAACCCGTATAAGGTAAAACATCTGTACAGCAACAGTATGATGTACTCCTGCCTCCACGAACAAAACGGGTATTAAAAAAACATATACACGTCAGTACGAAGCAGAGGCGATCGAAGGGTAGATCTCCGATCCTTAATCCTGTCTGCGAAAGGCATGCATTTATCACACCGACATACGAAGGTATACAAAGCGAAACGCGCAGCTTCCCGAAAGTCCTTTTATAAAGTGCCTTACAGGAAAGCTTGGCTGTATGATGGTTGGGGAACGTCCGCCCCTCCCCTAAAACCTCTGAACATTTTAATAAGGGGCTGCTTGTTTAGTAGAAATTGATTACATCTGTTATACATAATTGTAATCAAAGTCTGTCAATTTTCATTAAAATTCGTAGCACAGAAGCCGCAGGAGGGGGAAGCCTGTCTGACACGATGCCTTGAGCAAAAGAGAAACGGAAAAGCATTTTGACTATTTGTTATATTGGAAATATTTCAGTTCCCCGGATCGGTGCAGGGTTGCTGACTGTGGTCAGCTGGCTGGAGTGAGCTTTTCGAGTCAAGTCTGCACACATATTCACGTGCACGTAAGAGATGTATTACCTTGGAAATAAATAGTCTGTAGGGTTTGCAACTGAGCCAACGCTTTTGGCGTAGCTAATTTTAGGTTTGTGATGAAATAATATAGATTTGCCGTAAGATTTCTCGCCTGAGCGAGAGTATGAAAGCGTGAGTGTCACGGCAGATGCATGACAACTAGTGATGGGTCGTTCTTGAACGATTCGTTCATTTTGAACGAATCTTTAATATGACTCGGGAAGAACGAGTCGTCTCGTGGGAGTGATTCGTTCAGTCGCGCATGCGCATTTGCGCAACTTCCTATAGTTTCTGTATTGG
>JAODLC010000004.1:335028-357994 GCA_026781145.1 Hippopotamyrus pictus
GAGAAAAAAGAGCAATCAATTAAAAATAAAAGTCCAGCATAAGTTTGAAATTATGCAAATGCAGATTTAACATTCCTTTTAATATTCATTGGCGTACACAAATTAAAGTTTGTTTTACGATTACTGCATTTTGTATTTAATGATAACCGCAGGTTTCAGCATATACTATAGCACAAAACAACATTAAATAATACCCATTAATTGATAGTCTCCCTGCACTTCATGTAGAAAATTTTAAACCGTTTTTCATGATATGGTTGGATTTTTTTATCCAGCGCTGCAAAACGTCGTCACGCGTCACCATGTCACATGGTGCAAAAACTTTGCAAGAGCAAGACGACTTAAGTCAGATCGTACAGTACCTCTCAGCCGGCTGAACAAACTGGAACTGCCTCCGTGACGACACAACTTTGCCCTTATTGGCTGAAGAACGTGACATTTGTATCCCAGGAAGTTCAGATGCGTTAACTGCTATTTCTCCCGAATATCACGTAAAGCAGTGAGAATTGGTTTTCAGTTAATTTACCTGGTAAAATAAAGTTTAAATAAATTACATAAATGCTCTAATAGTACACGTAAGATAGTGGTTTATATATTGTTAGTTACTGTAATGTTGCGCTGCTTTATTTGTTTAATCGTCCAGTCTGTGAAGAGATTATTTTGCCCCTGAGGCTATTCCATCGGTGTGCCCCCCCCCCCGCAATACCTCTGCGCCCCCCAGTTTGGGAAACACTGCCTTAACTACTCCTAGCAAGAGGCACAGTTTCACTTAAAGTTCTGTTGCCTTGTGATGCTATCAGGTTCACCCATGTGTTTGAACTGGATAATAACTTGAGGGCATCGCAGTGACCATAACCGTAAATCAAATAGCCAGCCTTTTAATTTGCTGAAAAGCTGACATCTTTTGGATCAAGCCTTTTTTAGGCCTTTGACCAAACAAGACTGGGAGCTGTGTGATCTGCTTCAGTTTCTCGTGGTATAGACGCAGTTATTCCCTATGCTTTGGCATGTACATCAGCTGCCAAAATGCTTCTCCACAGCTTCCAAAACTGGTGCTTTACACTATGAATATACAGCAGCAGCTCTTTCCCCTAAATCAGGGATGGTTAGGGAATAGGATACCACAGTAGAATGTGACAACCCTGCAGGTACCTCAAGGCTCTGTATTAGGTCCATTAATCTACATGAACATTCTGTATTCCAGCATGTTAACCCTCATGAGAGTTTTACATACACAAAACTGTTCTGAGGGCAGAAGGAAAACTGATTGGTTCACAGAGATAACCAATCAGATTATAGAGGAGGTTAGTCCAAGCAACTAGAGGAGGTGGGACAGAGACATCTGATTGGTTGGTCCCACCTCCTCATGTTGCTTGGACCCACGTCCTCTGCAAGTGCTTAGTCTTTAAATAACCAACCAGGACACAAGCAGCTTCTCTTTTTAATATCCCAAATGTTCATGATGACCCAAGATGACCCAAGATGACTCAAAATTAAACATGCATATTAATTCATGTTGATTTACACTGTGACTCATGGTCTTCTTTTGTAAGTTACATTATAGATACAGTTCCGTAAAATTAAACAAAACATCAAATCTAATATAATTACGCTGCAAAGGTGAATTTATCACTTATTAGTTTTTTAAAGTCAGTTAATCAAATACAATTAAAGAATAACATAAGATAAATGTACCGTATTTCCAGTAATTTGCTTTATATAATGTGATGCATCGATATACAAGCTTGTGTAATTAAGTTTTTTTTTTTATTCCCATTTTAATCTAATAACATTTTTTCTGATGACATTGTCACCCGAAGTTAATCATATCCAGGCTCCGCCCTTGACAACAAATAAAACAAATGAGGTCATTTCTGGAGTTAAAACAAAAACAACAAAAACCAACCCTAACCCTAACCCTAACCCCAGAAAATGCCTCTGTCTTTATATGATGAGAATAAATCCATGCAGTCATGGGGGGGGACGGAGATTTCCTGAGTTTTGAGGGTCATTTCTTTTGGTTAAGGACAGAGATCCCTGCAGTGAAATATATCGTCATAAATAACCGGCGAGCCTCTCAGCCAGGTCACGATGTCGAGTTTCCCCCGGACCGTTTCTCTGAAGCTGCGTGAGGACAAACCGCATCAACCGGAAAGCGCTAGAAACATCTTTCAGGCCATGGTGCTGGAATGGGAACCGACTGAGTAAAGGGCCTCAGTTATGCTGAATTAAAGGCAGGATTTTTATTGCTTTTGAGGCAAGGCTGCGGCCTCACATTGTTTGGCAATAGGCCCACGTTGGGAATTAGGTCACTGATGGGTGTTGTGTCATAGCCCCGCCCACCATGGGGCTCTGAGCTACATTCCTCCCGGCCTCCTTAAAAAGTCATTTTAGCCCCCCCCCACCATCTGTTTGGTAAATTTACTGCATCCTCCTCAGGTGTCATGTTGGCGAATTACAATCTTTAATTTCTGTTGTTTTCATGGTGCCGCTGGGATAGGATCACTTTATGTTCGCGTGTAACGTTAACCTTTGCTAGCGAGTAGAGTCAAATGATTGTAGCTACCTAGCTGGTTACCACAGAGCTGCAAACTTTAGTCGGCTGGCTGGCGTGAGATTTTCAATTCGAGACAAGTCTTCACACTCATTAACATGTACGTAGCAGTTTTATTACCTTATAAATCGTCTGGAGGGCTTGCAAACTACTCCAACACCTTTTATGTAGCTAATTTTAGGTTTATAATGGAACAATATAGATTTGCCGTAAGATTTCTTGCACGAGCGTGAGAGTCTGAAAGCGTGAATGTCACGGCAGATGGGTGAGAGTTGGCATCCCTGTGTTAGCAGAACATGCAGGTTCAGTATCTCCTAAATAAGGAACATGTTTATTTAACACTCAGTTTAGTGACTGTCTGTGGCCTTGTTTTGAATGGTGATAAATACTGCTGCTGCCTGGGGGGGGTCAGGCTGTGGCCGGTGAAGTAGGAAGAACCGGAGGGGCAGTTGTTGAGCTGGTGTTTGTTAGCTTCTGCTAAATGCCCGTCTGCTTGGTGCGACAAAGCTTGCTTGTTTCCAGCTTTTTTGGTGAGCAGTTACGTGACCCTGGCGCCCCCTTCAGGTGATGCTGGAGCAGATGCAGGGTCTGAGGCACCTGGAGCTGTCGGGCTGTAACGACTTCACGGAGGCAGGCCTCTGGTCCAGCCTGAACGCACGCCTCACCTCCCTGAGCGTCAGCGACTGCATCAACGTGGCGGATGATGCCGTGGCCGCCGTCTCGCAGCTGCTGCCCAACCTTTCGGAGCTGAGCCTGCAGGCCTACCACGTGACCGACACGGCCATGGCCTACTTCACGGCCAGGCAGGGCACCGCCACACACACGCTGCGCCTGCACTCCTGCTGGGAGATCACCAACCACGGCGTGGTGAACATGGTGCACAGCCTGCCCAACCTGACGGAGCTCAGCCTGTCCGGCTGCTCCAAGATCACCGACGACGGCGTGGAGCTGGTAGCCGAGAACCTGCGCAAGCTGCGCAGCCTGGACCTGTCCTGGTGCCCCCGCATCACCGACGTGGCACTGGAGTTCATCGCATGCGACCTGCACCGGCTCGAGGAGCTAGTGCTGGACCGGTGAGTCACCCCCGCGGGCCGGACACGGGCGGTCTCGCGAACCCGACTCGAGGATCACGGCCTGCCCAGACCCTGTGTTCCCCCCCCGGCAGGTGCGTCCGGATCACCGACACTGGCCTGGGGTACCTGTCCACGATGTCCTCCTTACGTAGCCTCTACCTGCGGTGGTGCTGCCAGGTATGCTGTGGTGCAACTGCATCGGGGGGGGGACGTGCGCATATCCCCGGTGGGGACAGGTGACAAGGACGGCAATTCACTGTCCCTTGTGTCTTTTTACCGGTCAATTAAAACTGGGTTCTGTCATCACAGGCCCGACCCGGATCCCCAATCCCACCCTTTCCTAAATCCCGACACCCATGTTTTGCTTTGATCCTGCTGCTTTCCTAAATGTATCCCCGACTCCCTCCTTGGCTTCACTAGGCCCAGACACGCTGATGTTCCGTCTCCCCTCACAGGTGCAGGATTTTGGGCTGCAGCACCTGTTTGGCATGAGGAACCTGCGGCTGCTGTCCCTGGCAGGTGAGACCCGGATTCGGGCCTCGGAGTCGGACGCTGGTCATGGGGTGTCCCTCCCAAACTATGGCTGCTTCTCATTTTGGCTTCTTGCCACAATTTTTTTTTTTATCAAATTTATTCTTGAAAAATCAAAAATCCAACATATGATGCTCACAGAAAGTCTTTATTAAAATTTAAAATTATTTTAATATTTCAGTTTTTCTATTTTAATAAATTTGCAAGAAATTCTATAATCCCGTGTTTGTGCTGTCATTATGGGGTACTGAGTGTAGATTCACGAGGAACAAAAATGAATTTACATAATTTTAGCATGAAGCTACAACATGACAAATGATTGAAAACTGAAAGGGGTCTGAATACTTTCTGAATGCGCCGTATGTCTGTGCTCTTTCCGCTGCCTTAGGCTGCCCCCTGCTGACCACCACCGGACTGTCGGGCCTCATTCAGCTCCAGGACCTGGAGGAGCTGGAGCTGACCAACTGCCCAGGCGCCACCGCCGAGCTCTTCAAGTACTTCTCCCAGCACCTGCCGCGCTGCATGGTCATCGAGTAGCAGAGGGGGCGGGGGGGGCAGGGCGCGCCACGCGCTCACCCACCGGAAAGCTTTCACCGCAAAAAAAAAAAACGAACCCCGACTAACCTATTTCATCCAGAGCCTGAAAGGGATGTGAGAGAGAGGGGAGCGAGGAAGAGGACGGCGTGGATGGCAGAGGCGAGCGCGCGAGGGAGAGCCCCGGGCGGCCCGCCGAAGGGGAGCCGCTAGACGGGAACCGGCATGCAGGGCGCAGGGAATAACGCATCGCTCACATGACGACCGGGGCACACCGCCGGTCAAATGCGGCGGAACCTTGGCTGCGGTGTGGCGCCACCCTGTGGCTTTGTAACATTTTTCGCAGCGAAGATGGCGCCTAGAGATTCCTGTGACATCATCGTGGGGGGAGGGGGGGGGGGTGTCACGGACGTTTCCCGTCTCCATGTCTTGCTGTAAAATGCAAAAGGAAACCGGAACTCGAAGAACGAATTAACAGGCGACTCCATCCTGCACCGAAGCTGCGCGCCAACCTGCTCATCGTCATGGAGATTTTTTAACATTATTTTTTATATGTAATTATTTATTTACTTTTTTTGATGAACCCAGCCAGATGACCATGAAATCTTGCTTTTGTTTTGAAGGAAAAGGAAATCCGAGCCAAGATATGGGTGCTAAATGTGGGGAGGATTTTGACAGAAGTTTGGCGGACGGGGGGGGGGGGGGTCTTCGGGATTGACGGATTATTGACTGGATCTTATTTATGGTCATGAGGGCCTGTACATACAGTTATCCCTACGCCGAGCATCACCTTTCTAAAGCTCTCTTAAGCTCATTTTGACGTCATTTAACATGATATGGTTCCAGTCCTACCTACGATGCACTGTGTTTACTTTGGCCCGTGAACGGTTACCAGCGTATAATGGCGGCTCGGACAGCGCGGCACGGCAGAGGCCAGGCTAAGCGTGTGAGTGGGGGGGGGCAGAGGGAGGCAGCACTCACTGCAGCAGCCCCAGGTGGATGATGAGGCTGCTGTTGTGCACAGACCAGCAGGAGGCGCAAGCGCAAAGGTTGCCGATGACATCACCCCTGCTGAGTGGCTGATGAACACCGCTTCTCTGTACCCCAGACCACTCCTGCTGTCCTCGGACAGTAACTACCCCTGATTTGTTTCCCCTGTTTCTGCCTTTTTTCCCCCTCCCTTTTATCTGCCCCTTTATCTTATCTGTCGTTTCTACCCCCTGTCGATGTCCAGTGTCTCTCCTCCTTTGCTTTCATATTCCTCCATGTGTCGCCCTTTATTTCCAGGGACACCAGCTTTCAGCCCAGATTCCTCTGCCTCTATGACTTGGGCTGTGTTTTTTTCTATATGCCCCCCCCCTCCCCCCATTGCATGGGGCGGGGGGATTACATGAGAGGCCAAGTACGACAGATTCTCCCCACACATGACAAGGAGCTCAGTGGGGGCCACGTTTACATTATCCTTCTGAACTTTGCCTGCCGGTGACAGAGTCACAGGAGAAAATCCTCCTTCAGGGTTAATAAGGTCTGAAACACAGCTGCTGTGAAATAAACTATATATCAAATAAAAACATGCCGTTACTCTCAAACAGCTCATAGCTACTTCCGCTCTGAATGTACAGCTTTAACTCTTAAAAAGAGATAACTTTCAAATATGTATTTATTTATTTATAGACTGATTTATGAATCACGTAAAAGACGCATCTCGACCACGGATATATTAAGGGTTCATAACGCCCCCTTGTGGTGGCAGTGGTTATAGGTTCATTACTTGGCTATTAGAGGCTGTGTGTGGGTGTGGCTAATCCTTCCTTCGATTACTGCCGTGGGTAGACAAAAAGGCAGAACTCCCGATGGATCTCATTTTGAAGTGACAGCTCAGCTTACATTGAGTGTCACCCTGGCTAACTCAAACATTGTCTCGGCATTTATATGTTAAGTAATTAGTTCTTCTTTTTATTTGCTTGTTCTTGAGTCCGAGTGCGGTTGTTCAGTTAATTTATGAACAAACGTATATGTTTATTGGCTGAGGTCCAGAAATGTGCTTTCGTGTACAAGAGCAGCTTCAACAAGCGTAAGTTTAGCACAGTAACGATGCCCTATAGATTTCGGTGTGTTAATTAAGCTCCGGGTGTTGTCTTGCTGGAAGACTATATGCTGAAGTTTTAAACTGATATGCTCGAAGCCTGTCGCTATGGTGCCAATGATATATATGGGTGTTTTGAGTAGGACCATAGATTATTCAACAGATCGGAGTCCATTATGAAGATATCGTTGCCTCAGGTCACTTATCAGATGAGAAACAGATGGAGCTGGAGCTGGTCACGTGAGCAGAGGGGGCAGCGGTGGAAAGCTGCCGACAGCTGTGGTCCGTGACGGGCTCGGCCTGATCTGGCCGCTTTTCTAGTTTACTAAGTACCGGGTGGCGTGATTTTGAGTCAGCACCAGCATCGCAATAGCTGCTGTGCCCGTTGGGCCGGAGGTGGTTTAAATGATTTGGACGGAGACCAAGACAGTCATTTAATCACGCATGCTTTGGAGACAAATCTCAACAACCGCACGCTTGCCAGCATGAGCAGTGTTTCAGGTATTTATTGCCTCCTGGTCTATATTCACTGCGGGCAAAACTGGACTTGGGATCGAGACTTTAACTGGAGCCCAAACAGCAAACTTGCTATTCACCCAGATACATTCATGCGGGGGATATACATGAACCTGTTAATATTTCTTACGGAGACACGGTGCATATTGACATATATAAATTGCTAACACGTGAAGAAAAAAATTACATTTACATTGACACGGGTTTTATAACTATTATGGTAATCTGTATGCTGCGCTTTTAAAATCATGCTCTGTTGGGCCGGTGACGGACGGGCGGAATGACAGCGCCATTTAATAACTCTTGTTACTACTTGTTTTGTGAGCCTGTCGGTGCAGTGATAAAATACTAAATTATAACAACATAAATTTGTTGCACCTGTTATGGCTGTTTTGTGCATATGGAAAGGGCGATTAAAAAGGCAGTATTGATGGGAAGTTCAATAAATCCCTTTCGTAACGAAACGGCAGAATTCAGTAGTGCAGAATTGCAAAATCGGTTTGTTCCTTAGTGTCATAACCTCAACGGACCTTTATCGGTTCCGACTTGTATTCCCAGAATTTTGTTAATTAAGAATCATAGTCTATGGTAACAGCAACAAATAAATTACAGTTTTAAAAATGAAAGAACTTGCACTCAATGGTTTGTGGTGAGATGACGCCTGGGAAATCACTGTTTTGTATAAAGCACAGCTTAAGCAACCCCGTGGCGACAGGAGGAATAAGAAAGCATTAAATACAATTGCCCCTACGGGTTCGTTGTGGAAGGTGTTTAAACTTCTTCCAAGGTGAGCAGGCAGGCATTACCAGTGCCATCTTCAATAGTGTATGTCACAAAAATAGTTTACATGTCTCACCTCACAGAAAATGAGATGTAACAAATAGGCCTATAGAAGCCTCTCATCCTGTAGAAGCTGGTAGGGACTTAATTGATTACAGAAAGACGAACCTTAATAAAGAGCAGTTAATAATAAAAACAATGTGGTGTAATACTTGAAATCGGGCTGTTTGCGGGTTTTCTGTTAGATCCACAGGGGAGAAATAAAAAATAAACAGAAAAAAACTTGTTATATACTGCTGTTTCACAATAGCTATGGATGCTCAAACCGTTAACTGGTTATACGTTAGGTCTATAATAGTTCTGTTGGCACGCTGACAAAATGTCTAATGGCGCTTTTCCACTGGCATACAGGAACCGACCCGCACCCCAGTAGAACCGAGAAGACGGACTAGCTACAGCGCGGTTCCAGCTCGCTTCGGTTTTCCACTGCAGAAGGGTCGATTTGGTAAAGGCGTTGCTGGGTTTGGAGAGCGACAGTGAAGTCACACGGCGTATATCATTTTTTACTATGTGTTAATTTTCTAGCACAAATGTAAGAATCGCCGTGTTATGGTCACATCAAATAGGCCTACTAGCTAACGGAATTAGAATTTGCTTGCGTAAATTTGATTTACGAATCAATTCCGTTCAGCTGTTCTATAGTACATCACGCCGTTTATTTACTTCGGATAATACTTGCCCAGAACACTGGTGTCTCCGTGCGTTTCAACCAATTAGATGGTGATGACGCAACCAGCTGGGTTTGGGCACGCTTTCAGCACGGGTATTTCGCGGTGGAAAACCGCCAGTTCGTGATAGGGCGGGGTCAAGGTTTGGTGTTTGGTGACAGTGGAAAAGCGCCAAAATATTCAAGCCGTCTTGCTTTAACGAGGACCTTTTTTCCCGTTATCTGTAAATATAGCAGTGTGATAAGCTTCATTTAACAGTAACCCTGTTTGTTAATTTTATTATTCCATGGCTGCAGTGCCTTGTCAGACAAGCATTGTCGGTTTCAAATGGTCTGATTGCCGTTAGCACCATTTTAGTAAAAGATGTAAATAAAACAAGTCTGCCTTCTTGCGTTTTTCTTTATTTTGTGTTCTGATACACATAACTTTTCCTTATTTTCTCTCAAGCTTTAATTGCATTTGCAAATATTCTTAATTTAGTTTTTTGATGCCATGGATTTAAAAATAAATTTACATCATAATTCCACCCTTATATATAGTTATATATCTACGAGCATCCTTGTAGCTCAGGGGTGGCCAATCTTATCCGCAAAGGGCCGGTGTGTATGCGGGTTTTCGCTGCAACTATCTTATTAGATTCCTAATTAGAGGACTGATTGGCTGAAGAGTCCTCACACCTGGGTTTGAACAGCTGACCTACAGGTTATCCCAAAAACCTACATACACACCGGCCCTTTGCAGGTAAGATTGGTCACCCCTGTTGTAGCATGACGTTTAACCAAAAATGGTGTTTTGAGCCTCTGCGGCTGCCGTACTGCGGATCATCAATCCTGCGTCACAGCGCTTTAATTAATCTCTATAAAATGTTTAATTACTTGAATTTAGCCGTCAAAAATAGAGTTAGCGGAGGGAATGGAGATTCGGTGCTGCATACTGCCGTCCCCAACATGCGCACAGTGGAGACACTAATGCTCACCTGCAGGTAAGACGACACTTGAACATTACTTATGTCCACTTTCCATGATTTGTACCAAGGCTTTCCCCTCCATAAGGCCGACTTCTGGCCGTGCCATGCGCGCGCACACGTGTGCCTATAGACGCTTCATATCGATTCAGACCTGCTTCCTCTGGAAATGCATAGAGGTTGCTTATTATTATGTGATGTTCCTGAGTATGAACAAATGCGTATTTGACAAACCGAGTTTGTTATACAAACCTTAGTGAGCCTATTTGTTTATTTACCCGGTAAAACTGCAGTCAACACTGACCAAGAAGTGGCGAGAAAATAGTAAAGCAAATAAGACAGAAGCTGACTATTGTTTAGCGCTGTATAAAAGTCTTATTGTAGCAGTCCCGGTGCTGAAGCATTATTGCTATCTTCTTGAGGAAATCTTTTAACAGACCCAGCGTCTCCATGTGGTTAAAAATAAGTGGGTATAAAAATTAGAAACAAATAAACACAAACATTTTGCAACAATTTAAATCGCGATTAAAATGCAAACTGAACAAAACATCACATTTTTCATTGATCAAAAGACGGAATGAAAGCCAACGCAACGGTCTGAACGTTCTTTGTGGGATTATGATCTTTGTGACGATGGACCCTTAGTTTATGAACTAATCCGGTAATCTATTAAAATAATCTCGCTGCACACATTGTAACGCGTTTTTTTAACTCTATTTTCTCACTCGGTATACAATTCTAAGATAATGACCTTTTGGTGAATTTCACCACACTTAATATCCAAAATATGTGTATTCTTATATATCGAAGGAGTAAAAATTTTAAAATAATGTCTACAAAAATAAAAACGAAATTAAACAAGATTCCAGGGGGGGGGGGCGCAATGCAATTGAACAGTTTCTTCCTCTCAGATGTGTTGGGCGGGCATTAAGCATCACGCTGGATCCCTCCACTCTCTTCCTCTCCTCTTCTCCTCTTCCTTGCTCAGAGGTGGCTTTCCGCATCGCTCTTCGCCACGCAGCCGTTCACCGGGGACAGTTCTAGCCCTCGGGCATTGCTTTCGTTCAGCCTCCTGACCCTGTATTCCTCGTAGTGGTTCTGTGTGACATCTTTGAGATCCTGCAGATGGGATCTGGAATGAGGGGGAAAAAATGCTGATGTTTAACACATAGACGTATAAGAAGGTGGCACAGTGACTCAGTGGTTAGCACTGATGTCTCGCTCCTCCGCAGTTGGGGCAGTGCGAGGTCTTCCTGTGTTATGCGGCACCTTGTCTATGTCCAAGATGCACAGTAAAAGTGTGGAAGACGAAAAAGCATATATTATCATACTGTGCAGGACAAATGACAGATGAAGTTGCATAAATACAGCTAATGTATATTACAATGGGAGACTAACAGTCTGATTTAATTAAGCACCAATCCTAAACCCCATCCCTACATCAGCCTTACCTGATGAGCAAATCTCTCAAGCTGGCAAACTCGCAATGTGCAACATTCTCAACTGTAGAAGTAAGAAAAGTGGTGATCAGGACAAATATTTAAACATTAATTTCCTTAAGCAGACAGACAGACAGATATATATATTAGCTACACTGCTTTGACAGAAAGGTTTTTGAACAGAAGTAACCCTTGAGCCACTAGGGGGCGATCGTCGTCTTTCTGCTCCAGAGATTGCCAGTCAAGACGTGCCAAATCCCAGCCTATATTCCCAGCCAAGAACTGAGGACTCCCAATCATACTGAAATTGTTTGCCTGATACAATATTAGTCTTTTTAATTTTCTCTTAAATGACTTGTGAGTAATAATTGGTAGCAAATTATCTGTTTCTATATGAACATTTCAAACTGTGGTTACGGTTTAGCATTTCTCATACTAATTAGTGAAGATCTGTGCTGATAGCCAGCGGGTATGTAGGGTTTGGTGTTTCACCTCTGGTGTGGGAGTGTTTTAAAAATTTGAAATTGAATTGCCTGCAAGGACCTCTGTTTATTCATATATTAATGAATCTCTATGTTATCTGGTAACTTGTGGACACTGTAGTTTGATTAGTTCTCTTTGCTGATTGGTTCTCGCAGTGCTTGTGGGGTTTCCTTCAGTTTGTTGCCGTAGAGACGGATGACCTGTGCGGGCGGCACCAGGCAGAGGGTCGCTTAGAAACACGCACCTTCTATAATCCCCCACTTGGTCTTCCTTCCTAGGACCTTGTTTCCGTTGACCTGGTGCTCTTTGTCCGTGCCCACTACTGCAAACGGGATGTTTTCCTGGGGGCCGGAGGTCAGCGTGTCAGGGTGAGCGGGAGTGTTTACCCCCACTCAAATCACACATTAGAGTGGAGCCCCTAAGGTTTGGGCCCCCTGTTGGCCACAAACAGTCACTACGCCTGAGGCGCTGCTTACCCTGATTTTGTCGTTGCGCCGTGCATCGTCCTCATCCTCATCATACTCCCGCTGTGGGTACACTCTGATCCCATGGTCCTGCATGTTTTGTCTTATCTGTGGTGGCGTAAATGTGTTTAGTTTTCCCCGTGAACACATTGATTCACGCTGAACTGCTTTACTTCATGACCCACCCCACCCCTGTTCTACGCATTCCTGCAGGATTAGAGGGACGTGAGCAGAAAAGGGGCAGCTGCCCCCAGACCGCGTTCCGCTCATTAATGCTGTAATGGGATCATGTGCAGAACGGCGTGACTGTGCCCTGTACACTCTGTGTCACATTTCAGCATCGTGGCGCCGAAATACAGTGAACCCAGAGCTGATCTGAGATCAGTCTGACACCCCCTCCTCCCCACCGCACCAGAGCCACCGCTGCGAACAGCTCCATGCTGAAAGAGGAACTTGTAATCATTCGGAGGGGCCTTTTACAAATTGCACTACCCAGAATGCCCCTGGAGTGATGGCCATTGGGGTAAGCCGAGATGTCAGATGCCTCTCTGACAGTGTGTGCAGGTGTCCAGTTAATCGCCCCCTCTGCAGCGCGCAGCCGACTCTTGTACCGGCATAATTGCCCACTTGTGGTATTTAGTGCTGTGAGCGGTGGGGGGGTCGTGGGGTTAAGAGAACCGCCAGGGCTCAAACCATCCACTCCCCTCCCGGCCCAGAGGTGTTTACATTCCCGATTGCTTCACCTGGGCTGTGTGTGGTTTTTGTACAGGGCCTGCACTGTTGCCTCACACCTCCTGGGACCTGGGTTCAGGTCTCCGCCAGGGTTGGATTGGAGTGGAGATTGCATGTTCTTCCCGTGTCGTCGCGGGGTTTCCTCCAGGTACTCCGGTCCCCCTCTCACAGTCCAAATACATGCTGAGGCTAATTGGAGTTACTAAATTGCCCATAGGTGTGCATGTATGAGTGACTGGTCAGTGACTCCAGACCCTCCGCAACCATAAATAGTAGAAGCGGTTACAGAAAATGGATGGATGGCTGGGTTTTGTACAGAATGAACGAACAGGAAAGACCTTTAATTTACTTCTAACTGAACATCCCTGCATGTTGTTGGGTGCAGCAGGTAGCATTGTAGTAAAACAGACAGCCCAGGCCTGGAAATTGCCTTTTTCGAGTCGATTGACTAAAATATCCATCTGTATGCCGTCCAGATGATTGGTGAAAACTGGTGTTTGCTTTGTGGGGCTGAGAGCTTTATGTAGCTTTAGCATCTGCATGAAGGTCCACCTGTCCGTCCGCCCCTGACGGCCATAGGATTGAGGGCATGCCTTTTACCTTTTATTTTTTTTCTTCTTTATTCGGTCACATGACTCACCCTGGCCTTGAAGTCCAGCCTCTCTTCCAAGGTGAGCGTGTCGGCCTTGGCGATGACGGGCACGATGCTCACGATCTTCCCCAACCTCTGCATGAACTCCACGTCGATTTGCCTCAAGCTGGGAGGCGGGGGGGGGGCAGAGAGTCAGCCTGCGATCTCGTCGTCCTGTCACCCTGGACGTGCCTCCACGTCAGACTTTACCGTCGCAACCCCCCCACCACCCGCCGCTACACACTCCCCTTCTAGCACATTCTCTGCATCGCTGCCTCTAGCCACACGCCGTCTCCGGGAGGCCTGAAAACGGAGGTCGTGTGGGAGACGGATATCCATCGCATGACCCGGGAAGATTTATTTACGGAAAGAAAGTTCATACGTCCCTGCAGGCGGGACAGAGTTGTGAGCTGTGGTGCACGCTCCCTGCGAGCTGACCTCTGCATTCCTGTCACGACCGAATGAAGAATCTGCGGTCACGGTCGTGCTCACGGCACGCTTTTAACCTCGGTCTAAGCTTTGCATGCGGTCGGTCAGAAGTCTCTAATGTAAAACCACAGACTCACTAAATACATACATAAATATGAGATTTTTATCAAGATTATGACTGGCTTCACATCCAGGGAATCCCCTGCCTCGTGCCCTGCAGTTCCTCGGACAGGATCCACGCCCGCGGTACATAAGTGCTGATAGATGGATAGACGTCACGCTGTATGATTCCGTAAACTTGTGCTGAAAAGTAAGTGCTGTAGATTTTCTCATGCATTCCAATTCCTTATTTAAGTGTAATGCCTTAATGACCAATAAGTGTATTATACAAAATAACGGCTGCAGTGAGGCTGCAGTGAGGCTGCGACTCTCGCATGCTGAGAGTGAGGGCCGGTACAGTACAGGACAGTGTCACTATATGCTCACGGGTTTAATGGAAGCTGCCGGCAGGGGGTATCACAGTGCTGAGATTTGCCACTGAACTCATCAGGTAGACCTGCTGCTCTTTCTGGGACAGACAGATCCTGACCAAAGACATGGCAACACCTGACCCCTCAAGACTGACCTGCTGTTTTCCAGATGTTTCTATAACGCATCGGTCAGCCGGACCATCCATCATATTGATTACATCTTAGTAGTGCGGCAAGCGGTTGAGACCTTTGGCCCCTGGCTAGCCCCTTCTAACCCCTCATTCTTCCACTGACCCTGCCGGTCAACAAGGACGTCGTCAGGTTGGGGCTGTGGGATCAGTGTTTGACGGTAGTTGTCGCCCTGAGCGACAGCAACAAGTGCTCCTCTCTCGGGATCGGAGGTCACCGTGTCAAGTGGGCCATGTTTGTGGCTGCAGTGTGGGTCATGGCCACCAGGGGGCAGGCTTCACACCTACCAATGTCCCGTGGCTGGCAGGAAGTAGACGCAGCAGTGGACACGTGTGTCCGGGATCCTCCTCTTCCTGTTGACGTTAAGCTCCTCCACCAGGTACTTCTCATACTGCTCGTTGATGTACGTCACTATCGGCTCCCAGCTGGGGGGGGCAGAGAGAGAGAGACCCGTCCATCTATGTTCCTGTAGGTCCCCCACCCATAAGCGTTAATGCCAGCACTTCGGTGTCTCCACAGCACCTACCAGTTCTCATTGTTAATCTGGTCCCCAAAGCCGGGGGTGTCGATCACCGTCAGCTTCATCTTCACACCTTTCTCCTCGATCTCTGTGGGGAGACAGTCTTTGTCAGCGTCGACGGGACGATGCCTGAACCCTCCCTGCCCTCAAAATAGGATTACAGAAGGCCCGACACCCTTAAGCATCTGGAAATATCAGTGAGTCCGGCTTCAGATGCCTGAGATTTTGCCGCTGAAATGTAGCATGGTTTGTGATCAGCGCGCCCAGAATTCGGAGAATCGCTGGACAGGACTGGAATTGGCTTTATGGCCCGACATGGGCCTGAGTCTAGGACACCGAGTGGAGAGAAAACAGGCCTCTGCACGCCCACGCGTGTACCTGCATGTGGACGGCAGACACGCATGGCTGAGTGGGGGCCGCTTGAATAACGGCACCTGCATCCTGAGGCACAGGAAAGGGTGGGCGAGGGCATGCCTGTCACTCCAGGTCACAGCGAAAGTCACCCAAAATCCAGCATTTCCAAATGCCACTGGGGGGGGGTGGTTACTTGGATACCGTCATCCTAGCTACAGAAGGACAGATGTGTATTTAGGCTAATCACCGGCTCCCCCCTCTCTGGCCCTGGCCGCGCCTGTATAATGGCAGCTTGTTTATTGTGCTGGTGAGGGGGGGGGGGTGAGAGCTGTGAAATCACCGGATGTCCCACTTCTGTGGTTCGCCTCCTGCAGCTGTGGCACCCCTTGGCTCCCAGAGGGGGGCGGTGTTTCTCAGAATGTCCTCTATCTGTTTGTTTGTTTATTTTTTTCAGGGGGTGGCAAAAGGATTCTCCAGTCTGGGTTAGTCAGATTCTCTGCGATCCCACGCACACGGGCCTGTGTTGTTCACTGTGTTTTATAAATAAACATACCGAAGGGGCGCAGTGAAGGT
This sequence comes from Hippopotamyrus pictus, assembly GCA_026781145.1. Taxonomy (NCBI): domain Eukaryota; kingdom Metazoa; phylum Chordata; class Actinopteri; order Osteoglossiformes; family Mormyridae; genus Hippopotamyrus; species Hippopotamyrus pictus. The sequence continues at coordinate 351,079 of JAODLC010000004.1, forward strand.
GCTCTGCCTTGTGGGATCAGTGGCCTTCAGTTCATCCTCATGAACGCCACTGCACAGTCCATGGGGCTCTTGTGGGACACGTCTGAGGCACACGTGAGTGCCTGGCCGGGAACCTGCCATTAACGCTCTGCTTGGCTGAGGAGCCAGCGGAGGGCATCTCCGCGGCGTCCGTCGCAGGAGGCTGGGGGCCGCCAGGCAGGTCGCCGTGACGACACTGCAGGCGCTCTGTGCGCGGTCATGCGGCGTGTAACGGCACGAAGGTTTCACTAAAAGCAGGTGACGCTCCAGACAGCGAATCGCCAAACAGCTAGACTCTAGAGATCAGCAGAGATCAGCGGCTCGACTTCCTGATGTCTAAGGAGATATGAGGCAGCGGCCTTTATAAACTTATCTTACAGATACGGGGTGATGACAGCATGCGGCTGAATCCCTTTGGGGAGAAACCAACGGCATACCTGTGAATAGACCAAGTCCTTAAATGTGACAGGAACTTCCAAAATGCCAATTAAAATCCCAGTGATATGTGGTGTGAGAAGAGGGCGTCATAAAGAGGAGAGAGACAGTGTCCCGTCAGTGTGTCTGATGTGGGAGGGGTCTGGTGTTTGGCAGTCGTCTGATAGCTTTCACATCCCCCCGCATGCCGTAACCATTCACTCGACCAGACTCGCAGGCTTCATCTGCGCCTTCCCAGGAGCCTTTCCCAGGCTGCCCCTGATGCAAGACCGATCGAAAGGAGACCCACTCTCCACGATGCATTTAATGCGGCAGTGTCAGGGCGCCAAAGAAGAGCAGAAGAGCGTAAAATAACAGCAGAAAGGAACAGCAAAGTTAGAGACAGAAATTCATCACCTTTGTGTTGTCTTGTCAATAGCCGCATCCCTAATAATCCCCTAATTAACACCAGAGTCTTACATTTACATATTATTTATTCACATTTGTCTGTTCTGTGAGCTTGTCACCCACTGATAAAGCAAACAGCATTTCATCGCATTTCACTGAATCTGCTTCCCCTCCGCCCTGAAATGTCACACTTGCTAACGAGCGTAACAGCTTTGCATTTAAGCGACTCACCATGGGGAGTATTTGGCCCGTAATTTCAAAGGGAGACGCCTCACTGCATTTTTGTATTGCAGTGCACTCAGCATCGGTTACACAAACAACATATCTTTAATCTGCAAATTTTGAAGAAGTGTAAAATAAAGCAGCGACTGGTGTTAAACGGTACTGCAGCTCGATGCAGAGGTTCAAAATAATCGATGAAACATCATCACAAACTGAATGGTGATTCAACACTTAATCGCAGCATCGATGCAGCTGGAGTCGCATTGTAAACAGAAGTCATTTTTATCACTGTGTCAGGATACAGGAAGGGGGCCAGTTTACAGAGAGCAAGGGGGATAGGCCCTCAGCCAGCTCCCTGTGTTTATGGACCTGAAAAGCACTATGCCCCCGCAATAACTGCACCTCCATGCCACTCCCCACCCACGCATGGCAGGCGCCTCACATACCTAAACAACAAAAAAACACAAGAGCTCGGGGTCCGTGCATGCGGGCGCCTTGTGTGAAGGCAGATCGGAGCATCACGCTGCCAAAGGTGTGCCGTGGCTCGACGCAGGGGCTGATAAGCCATCCTGGAGGGGCTTACTGCCAAGGGGGTTGCTTTACGTAGCACCCAACCCCCCCTCCACAGCTGTATGAACGGCAGGAATGTCAAGGCTTCACTTGTGTAAGCTGTGACAGGCAGCCAAAGAGCATTCGCCATGGTAGCCTGTTATTCCGCCATTTTCTATGAACGGTGGCCTGATCGATACCCCCCCCCCCCCATGATTTGGATGTAGATGCCGGTGTTCCTCCAGAAGGCCACTAGTAGAGGGATGCAAGATTCCAGCATGCGATCTGCATTTTGGCTACAGTTACCGCCGCATTTCAGGCTGCGGCGCAATGATTCATCACTTCCATTGACGGATACAGTGCAGACGCTGCAGTGGGTCTTGGTCTTAATTACTCGCCGTCGTCTGCCAGTGTGATATCTCACTGGCTCTGCTCCAAGGTGAACGTCTCAGCCCACCTTCTCCGTCCTTCTTCCTCATATTCCAGTTAAACTCCGTGTCGGTTTTCTCGATAATCTCTTTTTAATGAAATATGACAGTTGTGTCATGAGACCTGAAGGAGAATGCCCTATGGCACCCACGAGGTGGCGCCCCCCCACCCCCCCATATTTCTGGAAGGCTTTGGATGAGCGGGATGGACTCACCGTGGCTCACTGACTGCAGCTGCACGGTCTTGGGGATCTTCTCCTCGTAGTCGGGAGTGCAGGACTTGCGGCTCACTTTGGACTTGAAGAGCGTGTTCACCAGCGTCGACTTTCCAAGTCCGCTCTGACCTGCGGGAGGGGGGGGTGACAGGCAAAGCAATAAAATGTCTTGAATGAAGAGTGTGTCAACTTGAACGTGAATCCTGTTGCCCTGTAGGTGCAGCCTGACATTCGGAGGGGGGCTGGCAGTTCCAAAGGTTTTTAATTCACGCTTGTTGATAAATCATAACTAGCTAATCCTTTTGGTTACAGGTGGGCAACCACTACTAACCAGTGGGGTACTCCAGTAAGTGTGACTCCTCATACTGAACTGGTTGGTTGAAATAAAATCTTGGTCTCGGGTTTTACGTTCTGGACCGGAACTTTCCACCTCCGCAGGTAGGTTATCTGTGGCATGTCGCAAAGGAAAGAAAAACCCCACACAGATATGACCATTTCTGGAAACATCTTCGGCGTTCTAGCTGATTTGTGCCGAGTTACCTTTGCTACATGTCACCCAGTGGACCTGACCCGTCCGGGTTCTGTGGAGGTTCTGGCTCTCAAAACTGACAGTGGCTAGGAAATGCACACTGCACTTCCTGCTGTCCATGCTACCCCGACAGATGGAGAAGGTCTCAGAGGCACCCCCCATTTCTACGGCAACATGGGAACTCGTCCAACAGCAGGGATGACTGAGATGGACTGTCATGAAAAAAAGTTCTGGTCAAAGCGCCCAGAGGGAGACCGTGGATGGATCCACGGCGGCTGTCCGTCAGACACCGTGCGAATTTAATCAGAGCTCCGTCTAACAGCTACCAGCTCACAGGCAGAATCATGGGGACCTAAAAAGAGCATGCAAGTACAGCACGCTGGTGTATACCGCAGGTTTATCATCTGAAAAATCCAAAACTTAGCTATTTTTATGGCATTATATTGTTTTTTTTTCTTGAATAATGCCACTTTGTTGCCCTCGTCTGATCTGCTCTGAGGACTCGATGGTGTGCCAGACCATACAAATCGACGTGACACCGCTGGTCAAGGTGGGGAGGGGGGGATATTAAGTTTTTCAAATGTAAATCGCTTCCTGCTGAATCGCTCGCACGCTTCCCTTACATGGGGCCACCGTGGCAAAGGGAAGCTTCCGGAAAGGTCCTTCATGCTCCTGTGAAGAGCGGAAGGAGAGTGCAAATGTATTGCCTTGAGGGGGGTGAGGGTGGGTGGATGACTGGTGATTTGGGAGGGGGGGTTAATTGGTTCCACATGGCCCAGGGAGTTGTGGAGATTTTGGATCCACAGGAACAGGACAAGGGTCACAAAGGTTATTGGGGGGCGGGGGGAGCTCAGCAGGGAGTCCATCCTACTGTCATGACCTTTTCCCAACCACAGGTGGCGCCGCGTGCATATTCACCTACAGCTAATGCCCCTGGAGTGAAGGAGGCATTTCAACTGGCAGGGGAAGTGTCCATGAATACAGAACCCTAACCACTTCCTGTACATGGCTTTCTACATCCTGTGCAGGGCTGTCGACTGCGATTAGTCCCCTGGCCCGCTTATCTCATTTTCTGAAGCGGTTCTGCATATCTGCGGGCTTCTCTGAAAGTGCTCTCCCCCGCCATCTCGGCCTCTGCTACCAGGAAATGGAGGAAAGGTGTCTGCAACCTATTTTTAAGAACGACCGGAACATTCTAAATAAAGACACTGAAGAACCGAGTCTGTTTTCAGCTCCTTTTGCAATGATTTAAAATATCTAGTTGCAATATAATCTCATGACCTCCTGCCTATAATGTGCTATAATTCCATTGATTCATCTTCCAACCTTCCTAGTCCTCATCATCAGGGTCAAAGAGGGGGCCTGGAGCCTTTATGAGGCAGCAAAGACACGGGTACACAATGTATGAGTTTACAGTCCAATGCATAATTCCCTTATTTGTTAATATTAATTACATTTTTGAACTGGAACTTACTAAAAAGTTCTTGGTCTGTGGGGGGAAAAAAAGAGAGTTCTGTAGCACTGTTATGTATGACCTGTAATAATTTAATTAAACTTACAAATTAGGAACTCAAGAAGTAGATTTTTTCATAAGTTTTATCCCCAGGCAAACTGATTGAGTTCTGCAGAGTGAAACACACAGCGAGTGTATCGTGTTTCGTGTAATCCTTTTGGCCATTAATAAAAACTAAATTTCACAGAAGGCCATTATTTCAGGTTTTAAAGTCAACCTTCTGAGATGTGCCTGGTGCCCCCTTGGGAACTGAGATGCCTAGAATCATTAAATACACATGATTGGTGTGCTAACCGCTAACCGAGTTCAGACGGGATCACTGTCTCAATGCCATGTCGATATTAGCGTTGCTAATCTGCGTGCTTTACAGTGTCTTAATATCGTTTTGTAGCAGTACCACTCGACGCTCTTCTAATTTTAGCATTGGTAATTTGAATGTAGCACTGAATGCCACGCTATGCTAATATTAGCATTGCTTGTCAGGTGCCGTTCTTAGCCCAGCACCCTGAGGTTTCTAGCCACATATGAGGGGCATGTCCGGGCCCATCCCACAGTGCTGCTTCAACGCAGTTGGAATTTCGCCTCCCCCCTGTTAACCTTTGACCCCAGGGCCCCACCTGACAAACCATTTCAATTACCCTTTGCACATCCTTCAAACCACTGCCACACAGAAGTAAACGTAGGTCTCTGGGACATTCACATGGACATGATTCCGTTAAAAAATGCCGCTCATATTATTTAGTTATGCCTGGTTTTTACCCCCCCCCCCCCGTCTCGAAGGCCACAGAGCATCAAAGCGGCGGCCCGCGGCGCCCCCTTCAGGAATGCTGATTAGCCGGCCGTCCCTTGGAAGAAGGTGAGCGCCGAGTTCTTGATGTTTAAATCGGGCTTTGTTTCTTAATGTAGTGTGAACGATTGGATTTGTGCCGGGATGGGGGTGGGGGGAGGGGCTTTAGAATAAGATAAATGGCATGTTATGGTGGAAGGGATGAGGACGGGAGCCTCAGAGAATAGGCTGCTGGGGCTTTTCATTGGGGGGGGGGCGGCGGTGCTGAGATTCCACAACAGATTGAGTTTGCTTAAAGTCTTGGAATTCCTGCATGAGAAAGGGGGGGAGTTATACAAAGTGGTGGGGGGGGTGCTGTTTAAAGGATTATTAAAGTTATCATGTCTGATGCAGTTTTTTGCTACCGAATATTCGGAGCAATACTCATTCTACACCTCCCGCACTCACACACACACACACACACACATACACATTTCCCATAATTCCTGTACTTCCTGCCTGCTTGAGCATCCCTCTGGCCTCTTGCGTGCCCATTTCTCTGTGTGGCCCAGTGGCACAGAGCTTCAGGGTCTGGTCATGCATTTGTGTCACCGCTCTCAGGCTGCTGTTATCCACGCAGCTTGGGCTCAGGTGGCACACGACCCACTGCCAGGCGCCCAGGAAGTGTCAGCTGAGGGCTCACGGTGGTCCCCCGGGGCCCCCCCCCCCCCCCCCCCCCACACATGCGGATCACTGAAGGCTACTTCCTCACCTGGGATCCAGCTGCCTGTCCCAGAAAGCCAACAGCTTTAAAGGGGAGTCACACGTAGCACGGAGCTACATTCTGATAAAGTACAACCAGGCCTGATCATCGTATGGATGCTTTACCTTTTAATCTGTGACATAAAACATTCCGCTAAATAGGGCACCGCTTCAGCCCATTGGCCCTGCAGCTGACGTTTTTAGCCAATCAGGCCTCACAACACATGTACCCTGGGTCATCATGTGAACTGCCTTGTCACTGGGCACCCCCATGCTGGGCTGCAGACTGACTGAAGCTGCTGCAGGTTTTGAAAATACTCCTGATTTTACAAAGTCACATGGTGTAGATATGAATGGCTCGATGAACATGCTTGATCAACACTGCCTTTGTGACCTGTGCAATACTGCAATTCTCCTCTCAGACAGGCTGACCTTATCGTTTAATTAGACTACAGGCAAATTGGTCTAAGCTTCTAACAATCGATGTCACAAATGCAAATGTCAGCGGCAGGCAGCTCTTATAAAACCAGCTCTTGGTTTTTGTTCATTCTGGTCACAATGGGTTAAAGTTTGGGTTAAATATCTGGAATTATCTGAAGACTTTTTGGCTGAGGTTACCAGTAATACACATCCTCTGGGTTTATGGGCTGCTGCATGTAACAGCTGTTTCGCTGGCCTCTAATCAGGAACAAACGTCTGAAGGATGACCAGGTTCTCCTGTCACACATGAGACGTCCAGCCTCACGGCCCCCATAGAGACCAAGGAGGCTTTTCCATCTCAGATCAGGCAGACGTTACGTCACAGGCTCACGTGCTAATAGGCAGATCATTAGCAAACGTTTTTTCTATGCACCTCAAAACAAAAGCCCAGTATGCTATAGGGAGAGTGGTTTTACCTCCTTTCTTGCAGTAGAAGGTGCTGGTGACTCCACACATTCTCTGCCACCTTTTAATAAGAGCATCCAAGATCCCCTAGATCAAGGTTATTTAAATCACGGTCCTCTGCGTCCGAGCCCTGCTGGTTTTCCAGCCTTCCTTTACCTGTCAGTCAGATGTGAAGCCTCTGACCAATCAGAATCAGTAATTATTAAA